>JALJCO010010845.1:0-50000 GCA_023101725.1 Atherinomorus stipes
GGTCTCGTTGGTCTGAGGAAACCATGAGACCGTGCAGAGTTGTCGGACCCTGCTGCCAGAATCCAGATCGTTCAGGTCCAGAATCCAGATCGTTCCGGTCCAGAATCCAGATCGTTCAGGTCCAGAATCCAGATCGTTCAGGTCTCGTTGGTCTGAGGAAACCATGAGACCGTGCAGAGTTGTCGGACCCTGCTGCCAGAATCCAGATCGTTCAGGTCCAGAATCCAGATCGTTCAGGTCTAAAATCCACATCGTTCAGGTCCAGAATCCAGATCGTTCCGGTCCAGAATCCAGATCGTTCAGGTCCAGAATCCAGATCGTTCAGGTCTCGTTGGTCTGAGGAAACCATGAGACCGCGCTCTAAAACTCACATCTCTGCTCCTCGTCCGTCAGCAGACAGTTTTGGCTGAATCCTGCCAGTCTGGTCCAGGTATCCGTCTCTAGAAAACCGTTCTGGATCAGTTCCTGGTTATTTTTTTTCTTTTTGATTTCCCGTGATGATCCCTGAGGGGGAGGTAGGGCTCTGCATGTCACCATCTCTGTATCAGAGAGCAGTGGGCTGCTGCTTAACTGCCCGGGGTGCAGTTGGTGGGGGCTACGGTCCACAGTGGTTCACCTGAGTGGTGTGATGGGGACTGGAACGCGCTAAAGCCTGCGACATTACCACCAGGCTATCCAGTCCCTCCCCACTCCCCGCAGGCTTGTTCGTGTTAGCGACCCAGAGTGAGGAGGGGGGGGCTGATCCTCAGAGCAACTCCAACAAACTAACACTGAACTGGGAGTTGATGAACCCTGAGATTGGAAACTGCGAGCGTCGTCTTTTCTTTCCAGCGCAGATTAACTGAATTAGTTCAGTCCAGTCACATTAGTTTCCCTCTGAATTAAACATGTGCATCAGTGCAGGCAGAAAAACAAACAGACAGTTTAGCTGTGGACCTGCAACTTCGTCATCAATCGCTGCCAAACCTCGTGAAAACATGACGATTTGCCAGCTTATTTCTAACTAGAATATAGAAATGATCTTATGTGCTCCACTCACATTAATGACACCTGGAATTACTTTCACATTTAAAATCGACCCATTTACACAGACTAGTCTAACCTGTCGGTCATTATTATTGTTTAAAAGTCAACTTTGTCATACAATAAATGTTTGAATCAAACTTGTCAGCATCGGTTTCTATGTTTTTTTTAACTCCTCGACTGCACTTTTTCCGTTTTTAATCCCGATGCATGTCTGCATCAGTATAAGGAGCTTTAGGTTTTGTATCAGTAAGCGATGCACCTTTTCTTAAGTCGATGTGCATTTGAGATATTGAATAGTTTTGCTTTAGAAAATGTCAGAGGCTTACTGACAGTTTCACACGGGAAAAAAATAAATATTTCTGCATTCAAAGAGGAAAGTCTTTTTGGTTTTGTAATGATGTCATGATGAGGTATGTATGTGCAACCTGATCTCATAAAAATACGTGACATGAGCACAAATGACACGTAACTGCTTCAAATTACGCGTCAGTGACACGTAATCTGAAGCAGTTACGTGTCAGGTTGGTATGTGTTATCAGTTATCGGTATCTGCCTTTGGGAGCTGAAATTTATTGTTATTGGTATAGTTTTTTTAAGGACGTCACCGTGCATCCCTTTCATAAATCCTTCTGTACGTCTGATCAGAAGGATCATGATGAGTCCAGCTGAATACAGGTATGACACGCTGATTCTGGCTGGACTCTGCAGGAGCACGCTGTTGTTCCTGGATGCATTTGCATCATAGAGGCCGACCTGACGAAGAATGAAAAGCCCCCGGGAAACACCAGACGCCGAAAAAGCTCGGCATTGGCAGAAACCCTGGAGGAAACCGGTAGTTTAAGTGTTAAAGGAATATACCCCCCTGGGTGAAATTGAGCCTCCCCCCGCAGTCCCCTCAGTTGGAAAAGTGGGCAGAAGCGTTTTCTAGCCGACCCAGTCAGTTCCAATTAATCTGGCAGCACTGACTTTAGCTTAGCTTAGCATAGTTGCTGCAATCTGGGGGTTCCAACTAGCATCACTTGGTAAAAATGAATTAACTCTATTTTTTTATTCCCAATCACGTTTTGTGATCCCAAATTCTGATCGAGTACAAACGAGAAGCCGATTTCACATCAAAGGACTGACAAGGCGGCATTCAGTAGGGGACTATATGCTGCAGAAGAACCGGCCAATCACAGGGAAGCACCGCGGATAGCAGCCAATCACAGGGAAGCACCGCGGATAGTAGCCAATCACAGGGAAGCACCGTGGATAGTAGCCAATCACAGGGAAGCACCGCGGATAGTAGCCAATCACAGGGAAGCACCGCGGATAGCAGCCAATCACAGGGAAGCACAGCGGATAGTAGCCAATCACAGGGAAGCACAGCGGATAGTAGCCAATCACAGGGAAGCACAGCGGATAGTAGCCAATCACAGGGAAGCACCGTGAATAGTAGCCAATCACAGGGAAGCACCGCGGATAGCAGCCAATCACAGGGAAGCACCGCGGATAGTAGCCAATCACAGGGAAGCACAGCGGATAGTAGCCAATCACAGGGAAGCACCGCAGATAGTAGCCAATCACAGGGAAGCACCGTGGATAGTAGCCAATCACAGGGAAGCACCGTGGATAGTAGCCAATCACAGGGAAGCACCGTGGATAGTAGCCAATCACAGGGAAGCACCGTGGATAGTAGCCAATCACAGGAAGCACAGCGGATAGTAGCCAATCACAGGGAAGCACCGTGAATAGTAGCCAATCACAGGGAAGCACCGTGGATAGTAGCCAATCACAGGGAAGCACCGTGGATAGTAGCCAATCACAGGGAAGCACCATGGATAGTAGCCAATCACAGGGAAGCACCGCGGATAGTAGCCAATCACAGGGAAGCACCGCGGATAGTAGCCAATCACAGGGAAGCACCGTGGATCGTAGCAAAGGCAGCGCCATCCACGGTACTTCCCTGTGATTGGCTACCATCGGCGGTGCTTCCCTGTGATTGGCTACCATTGGCGGTGCTTCCCTGTAATTGGCTACCATCGGCGGTGCTTCCCTGTGATTGGCTACCATCGGCGGTGCTTCCCTGTGATTGGCTACCATTGGCGGTGCTTCCCTGTAATTGGCTACCATTGGCGGTGCTTCCCTGTGATTGGCTACCATTGGCGGTGCTTCCCTGTGATTGGCCGGTACTCCTGCAGCATAAAGTTCCCTACTGAACGCCGTCAGTCCTTTGATGTGAAATCAGCTTCTCGTTTGTACTCGATCAGAATGTGCGGATCACGAAACGTAACTGGAAAATATTACAGCAACTATGCTAAGCTAAGCTAAAGTCAGTGCTGCCAGATTCAGAGAATGACTGGGTCGGTGAAAAAAACACTTCTGCCCACTTGTCCAGCTCAGGAGACTGCGGGGGGAGGCTCAGTTTCACCCAGGGGGGGTATATGCCTTTAAGAAGAGATGGGGTTTTAAAACTTATCTGGGTGTTTTAATTTGAAAATGGTTTTATTTGGTGGATGCTCCTTTCCTGGTGTCTGGGGTCCTGGCTTGTCCTGATCTGGGGGGGTCCCTGCAGCTGTGGTGTGGACCCTGGCTTGTCCCTGATCTGGGGGTGCCCTGCAGCTGGGTCCTATGTGGCTAGGGGGCTGGCTCCTGGTGTCATGCCAGATGGTTCTTACTGTTAGTGTTTTTATACCTGTTCACTTAAGAGACAGAAGGTGGGGGTTTGTAGTCAGGTGTCTAACTGGGAGGGGGGTTGGGTGTGTGCATGTGTGTATTTTGTGTTATATACTTGGATGTGTGAAAGCTTGTTTTTATTTGAATTTGCATTTGTTTTTATTATGTCGAGCACTTTGTGTTGCCTTTAAATGATATGAAAAGTGCTTTATAAATAAAACTGGATCTGATTTGATGGATTTGTCTCGTGTTCCTGCTTAAAGGATAACTTTTCTTTTTTTTTCCAACCTGGACTTTATTTCTAAACTTTACGCACCAGCAAAGTTTCTGCATCACTTTTCCTCCTTTGGAAGATATTACGTTTAGTCGCCCCTCGGTGTACATCCAGTATCTTGGCGGAGACGGGGCGGCCTCTATCAGATATTATCTGCAGTAAAACTCCTCCATCTCATCAGTACTGAGAGTAGAATGAAGGAATGAATGAGCACTTTTGTCCTGTGAGTTCAGAGTTTCTCTGATTGTGTTTTTGTTGTTGTCTGGATAGCAGCTGATCTTCTCAGCTGGACTACAGAAACGAGCATCGTTAGTAAAATGTTGTTTTTAAATGTTGCTATATCAGCAAATGAAAATACTGTGAAAGCTTTTGTGAATTCTTGCGAGATTTCGTATCAGAGCGATGAAATATTGCAA
The DNA here is from genome assembly GCA_023101725.1 of Atherinomorus stipes. Classification (NCBI taxonomy): domain Eukaryota; kingdom Metazoa; phylum Chordata; class Actinopteri; order Atheriniformes; family Atherinidae; genus Atherinomorus; species Atherinomorus stipes. The sequence continues at coordinate 4,372 of JALJCO010010845.1, forward strand.
GACTTTGTTGGTAAAATAGATCAATACCCCGTTTTTAAATGTCAATATCATATCAGCAGATGAAAATATCGCGATATTTCAGTGTATCGATATTTTTCCCATCCCTAGTCTTTAGAAGTTTTTAAGTCTGTAAAAAGAAGTTTTTCAAGAAGTTTTCTTTTTTTCCTAGACTTTAGAAACAGCGGGCTGATCGGTTAAATATCGGTGTGATGGCTAATGTCTTATACCCAGTTTCAAGGCTGATATAGGCTGATACGGACAGGGGGTCGTAGCTGTTTCCCTCAATAAAAGGTTTCATTTATTGAAGATTTCAGTTTTCTGCACTTTCAAACTTCCCATCTTTGTGAAAATGAGGTTTAAATAATGCTGCATGTGAAAAGCATCAGTCAATCACCACAAATTTACCAGGAATTATCTTCAATCTGCTGCAGACTTTCTGGAAGTGGTGTCATTATTACCGTGTATTTCTGTGAAACGTGGAGAGGAGCCACGGAGAGAATCTGCTCTCTGATAAACATGTAAGTGCCAAGCTGTGAACTGCAATTTAAAAGCTAATCAGCAACAGACAGGCATTGCTGCTAAATCCCCAACTTCCTCATGGCATGCAAATAGTAGAAAATTTAATCAGCCTTTTTTAACCCCTCGTGACTTCACCCTCAGTCGTCAAGGCAACGCTAATCTCAAAAGCTGTCTGGCGAGTGAAATTTTTGACACTGATCAGGATTCTTCTCAGTTGGAACAACACCAGCTAAGTTTTGAAACACCACATGAGTGTGACGCGAAAGCAACTCCTGCTCTCTGCAGCACAAGTATGACTGAGTACAAATATCGTATTTTACATCCAGTTACACACCCGCGGCCTAAAGAGAACGCATAAACCACTGCAAACGCACGAGCGGTCCACCTCGCACAGATTCATCTGAGCTTTATTTAATCGTACCTCCAGAAAGCCGCAACGCTGCATAGCAAATACAAACACAATTTTGTCCGATATCCGATATGCTGATATTTTAAAACTCATGTGGCCAATAACCGATATCGATACCGATAATAAAGCTGAAAAAATATGCAAATAGCAGTTTTGTTATCCGTTTCTGACACTTTGAAAAATAGGGGTGGGAAAAAAATATCAATACACTGAAATATTGAGATATTTTCATTGCCGATATCAAATCTATATTTAAAAAACACGGTATCTATCTATTTTACTTACAAAATCTCGCGAGATTTCATCGTTCTGTTACAAAATCTCATGATATTTCATGAATTCTCGTGAGATTTCATGATCTACATAAATTTTTTAACATAAAGAGTTCGCTTTTTTGTGTGAAACCAGTTTGATGCAGCAAATTAATGAGGAGCCATCTACTTTATCTAAATGCCCAAATCCTCATGTGCTGCTTAAAGGAACATTCCACCCACAGAATGATGTAACTTTATCTTCCCCTCATGGTGAGAAAGACTCTGCAGCACTTTTTTAACATCTTAAATGCAGCCGGTGATCAGGAAGGCTTCTCGTTTCCCCCCAACTTTCATATAATGGAGTTCACCGGGGTCCGAGCCAAAAAGGTCCTTAAAGTCCACAAAAACCTGTCAATATTCCTCCATACTGCTCGTCCAATGTAATCCACGTGTCCTGAGTGGGTAGCGTCCAGAATTTACTGGAAACGACGTCATTTAGTAGATTTTTAGAGACTAAATAGTACTACATCAGTACTACATCAGTACTACATCAGTACTACATCGCATCTTCTGCGAGTGCGCCGATGCGCGTTCATGAAACTACGGAAGCCGCGGCAGACGAGATCGCGCGTTCTCTTTCTTTGTTTTTAATCAACATCAACCCCTCTTGGACCCTCTTGTGTTTGTCCCGGTTTGTCTGCAGCTCTGTCGCTCTGAGCACAATGTAAACAGAGAATTTCTTCTTCTACACTTGTATTATCGGCAGAGTAGGCTTGGATTACATTGGACGAGCAGTATGGAGGAATATTGACAAGTTTTTGTGGACTTTTATGGACCTTTTTGGCTCGGACCCCGGTGAACTCCATTATATGAAAGTTGGGGGGAAACGAGAAGCTTCCTGATCGCCGGCTGCATTTGAGATATTAAAAAAGTGCTGCAGAGTCTTTCTCACCATGAGGGGGGGGTGGAAGATAAAGTTGCATCATTCTGTGGGTGGAATATTCCTTTAAGGGTTAACTTGTTTGTTTACTCTGTCACACAGAACAAAAAGTCTAAATTTAGGAATGAATTTCAAACTTCTCCAGAATAACTTTCAAAGATGTGATGAAGACTTAAAATATCCGTAAGGATTATTGTGACAAAGCTGGAGGCTTTCTCCTCTCATGTTCGCTGCTCTTTGAAGACTTCCTCACATATGGTTCATAAGACAGCTCACGAATAATGAATTACAACTCATCTTTCCCACAATATGTCCAGTTTCTCACAACTCCGTCCTTCACATCAAGGAAGAGTAAGCGGGACAAAGTTATTCATCAGTCGAGTTGCATCATCGGTGAGGATGAACGTAAGCATCTGAAGAAGGAAACAAAAACACACGCAGGCATGGAGAGCAGGTATAATCCGACCGATTCAATGATTCCAGATTAATGCAGACAGAGGAGACAAATGACGTCTTTACCCAACAACCCCATACATATGTCAGCTGTTTTCTTTATCGTGTTAGTCCGCTCAGAGCGGAGCCAATAAATATACAGTAAGATGTGAGAAACGGATAAATAAAAGTTCATCTTTGATGATGAAGAAGTCACAGCTGAAAGTAGTGTCGGGTATCAACTGATTCAGTTACAGAACAAATCCAACATTTAATCAGGTCATCAGAGAATATGACGAGTTCAGATCTGCAGATTTTATGGAAACATTCAGATCTAGAGATGTCGTTTTAAAGGTTTTCATGTGAAATAGGAAATTAAGTCAATAGTTTTGGTGTTTGTGTGAGGCAGGAATGTGGTCCGAGTCAACCAGGGAGGCACATCAACATCAAAGACTGCAATCACACCAGGGAAGTCAGCGAGGAACTCGGTTCATTTGGGGGATTCAAACCTCCAGCCGGTCCAAGTTTGAGAAAGCGCCGAAGCGGCTCCGAAGCGGCTCCGAAGCGGCTCCGAAGCGGCTCCGAAGCAGCGACGAGCAGCGACGAAGCGGCGACGAAGCGGCGACGAAGCGGCGACGAAGCGGCGACGAAGCGGCGACGAAGACAAAGTGGCAACGAAGCAGCAACTTTTCTCATTTTTCATGCGTTTTCCATGACTGGAAATATAACACATAATTCAGGGAAATGTGTGAGGTGGTGAGCAGGTACAGGTGAGACGTAATGTCTGACGTGTACCTGATGCAGAACACTATTGCTTTACATGCTGTTCTGCAGCGCAAACACACAGCAGGATTTTTAGATTTTAGGCACAATTAGGAAAATCAGAACAAATCAAAGGTAGTTTTGTTTTTATCTTTTATATGTGAACAGTCTACTTTGTCGCCGTCACTACTTCGTTGCTGCTTTGTTGCTGCTTCGTCTCCGCTTCATTGCTGCTTTGTTGTCATCCTGTTGTGTTTACATGTGTACTGTTTGCAGTATCCATTGAATGATTTGTTCTCTTCAACCTTTTTTAAAGTTGCCTATGCTGTTGTTGAAATAAATCAAATTGAAAACTGAATAAAGTGTAAAAAAGTTGTAATTGAAGTTTTAATAGTTCATTCCATCAGCAGTTTCAGCTCTGCAGACATTTCAATGGTGTCTCAACTGTACTCAGGATTTTTATTCTACAGGTACAGTTGAGACACAAACACACCTCTGGTTTCTGATTAATTGTGTAAATGATAAATTACTTATGGAAAAAAAATCTTCTGTCCAGACCCTTTTTAATGTCTAATTTTTGCGTTGAAATGAGTGGAAACTGTCTCAGCTGTACTCGGTCTACCTACTGATCTCAGTTTCAGACATTCTTGGTTCTCCGCCGCCCGTTTGCTGCCAGGCTGGTGTAGCAGACCGTCAGCAGCGAGTAGTTTGGTTTTAAAAGGTCAGCCGGGGACCAAAGTATGTCCAGATAACAGATACGCCAACATGTTTAACCTCTGCTACAGCTTCACTTTCTGAACTGCAGTTGTGAACTTCATTTATTCTGTCTGTCATGTCAGACAGGAGGCAGAAACAAGGTCTTGTTAAAAAAAGGTTAAAACACTGGAATCTGATTAATCTGATAAACAGAATAACTCTGACACCTCCAGATCAGGTCATCAGTAACAGTGGACCAGTGTCCAGCATCATCAGTCCGGATGTCCATGCTGCTGTCCATGTCAGCATTGTACCACTCATCGCGGTGTTGGAAGATGATGCAGCACATATGATGGCTGTACTGCATGTATGTGAACAATATTTAAAGTGTTGATGACACGACTTTAACTTCAAGTAGCTTTGCCGTACAACAACACACAAAATCAGCAATTCTGAGCACTCGTTCCCTGCGTCAGCTCGCAGCTAACAGCTAGCCGCAGTAAATAATTAGCCTTTCCAGTGGAGTTTTAAATGGTTCCCGTTTATAAGGATGAGGATGGAGGGAAGGATGCATGTTTGGAAGCAGCTGGAGGAGATCTGATGAAGGAGACGTCCTCATATAACCGAGCAGCAGCTGTATGACCGACGTGATGAAGGAGACGTCCTCATATATCCGAGCAGCAGCTGTCTGTCCCGGAGACGTCCTCATATAACCGAGCAGCAGCTGTCTGTCCGCACAGCAGCTGTATGACGGATGTGATGAAGGAGACGTCTTCATATAACCGAGCAGCAGCTGTCTGTCCCGGAGACGTCCTCATATAACCGAGCAGCAGCTGTCTGTCCGTACAGCAGCTGTCTGACCGATGTGATGAAGGAGACGTCCTCATATATCCAAGCAGCAGCTGTCTGTCCCTTACACGTCCTCATATAACCGAGCAGCAGCTGTCTGACCGTACAGCAGCTGTCTGACCGATGTGATGAAGGAGACGTCCTCATATATCCGAGCAGCAGCTGTCTGTCCCTTACACGTCCTCATATAACCGAGCAGCAGCTGTCTGACCGTACAGCAGCTGTCTGACCGTACAGCAGCTGTCTGACCGATGTGATGAAGGAGACGTCCTCATATAACCGAGCAGCAGCTGTCTGTCCGCACAGCAGCTGTATGACGGATGTGATGAAGGAGACGTCCTCATATAACCGAGCAGCAGCTGTATGACCGACGTGATGAAGGAGACGTCCTCATATAACCGTACAGCAGCTGTATGACCGACGTGATGAAGGAGACGTCCTCATATAACCGAGCAGCAGCTGTCTGTCCGCACAGCAGCTGTATGACGGATGTGATGAAGGAGACGTCCTCATATATCCGAGCAGCAGCTGTCTGTCCCGGAGACGTCCTCATATAACCGAGCAGCAGCTGTCTGTCCGCACAGCAGCTGTATGACGGATGTGATGAAGGAGACGTCTTCATATAACCGAGCAGCAGCTGTCTGTCCCGGAGACGTCCTCATATAACCGAGCAGCAGCTGTCTGTCCGTACAGCAGCTGTCTGCCCGATGTGATGGAGACGTCCTCATATATCCGAGCAGCAGCTGTCTGTCCCTTACACGTCCTCATATAACCGAGCAGCAGCTGTCTGACCGTACAGCAGCTGTCTGACCGATGTGATGAAGGAGACGTCCTCATATATCCGAGCAGCAGCTGTCTGTCCCTTACACGTCCTCATATAACCGAGCAGCAGCTGTCTGACCGTACAGCAGCTGTCTGACCGATGTGATGAAGGAGACGTCCTCATATAACCAAGCAGAAGCTGTCTGTCCGTACAGCAGCTGTCTGACCGATGTGATGAAGGAGACGTCCTCATATAACCGAGCAGCAGCTGTCTGACCGATGTGATGAAGGAGACGTCCTCATATAACAGAGCAGCAGCTGTCTGTCCGTGCAGCAGCTGTATGACCGATGTGATGAAGGAGACGTCCTCATATAACCGAGCAGAAGCTGTCTGTCCGTACATCAGCTGTCTGTCCGATGTGATGAAGCAACGATGGTGAAACAGAATATTCCAGAGGACATGACTGCAGTTCATGTGTTAGAGCTCCAGTAAACAGATGCTGTACAGGAGAGACGTGCAGACGCTGCTGCTGCTGTTTCCCGGTGAGTCCGACTCCGATCTGCTTCTTTATCCTCTTCAGAATAAAAGTCTAAATCTGTAGGAAACCTAAATAAACTAACGCTGCACTTACGAGCGTATAAACATTAACTGGTAAAACAACAGAAGGCTGAGTCGTTACCGTTTGTCTGTAAAACTGGAAAAGGAACTTAAAAGCCGCTGTGAAACCGTTGACTTCAATGCTAAATAAGCTGTAAAGATTCTCTGGCAGACGTCATATCCGGTTTCTGCTCACAGCGCCACCGTCTGGTCAGATGCTGAAAAGCAGCCATGTTTCCTAATAACTCATCTATGCAGCTGCGCTTGTTTCTGTTACATAGATCATCATCATTAAGAACGTTTTGGTCGATAAAACATGGAGAAAATGTCAAAAACATGTCATCAGCACTTTAATCTTTTACTGTTAAAACCCCGCAGAGATCCACCAGCATTCTGCTGCCGCCTAATTTAACCAAACTGAAGGAGAACATTTCGTGCATCTTTCTTTTCCATTAATTAAAGACACGGCGGATTTGCAGAAGATGAAAATAACCACCCATAAACACTGGTATTATTAACTTGCCTGAAATTGCCAAATTAGGTCAATCCCATGTGGGTGGTCTAAAGATGATGTGAGTCATCATACACGCCGATCATGCACGCCGTAACGGCAGGTCTTATCTGCAACAGCCAGAGCAGAGCGGATAGGCGGTAATCTCCCCGGCTGGAGATGAGGAAGATGGATGCCAAGAACAACGCTGATGCAGATGCACGCCGTCGTCGTGCTCATGGAAACATCTGAAATGATGGGCCCAGAATGACGGATTCAACAGAAACACGTTTACATGTGCATGCTTCTGGAAACCGCACCAGAACGGCCCCGGGAGGCAAGGCCCGCCCACTCACAAGCCACGCCCCCCATCCAGGAACTCGTCCTCTTATTCTAATGCAGACTATTATTCTAATTTATGATTATTCAACTGCTGGATCACTGATGACGGATGAGATTGTTGAAGGGGGGGGTCCCAGTTTGTAGGGTTGACTTTCAGCCCCACCCCTCGTAGCTTTGCTTTAAAGGAATATTCCACCCACAGAATGATGTAACTTTATCTTCCACCCCCCCTCATGGTGAGAAAGACTCTGCAGCACTTTTTTAATATCTCAAATGCAGCCGGCGATCAGGAAGGCTTCTCGTTTCCCCCCAACTTTCATATAATGGAGTTCACCGGGGTCCGAGCCAAAAAGGTCCTTAAAGTCCACAAAAACGTGTCAATATTCCTCCATACTGCTCGTCCAATGTAATCCACGTGTCCTCAGTGGGTAGCGTCCAGAATTTACTGGAAACGACGACTCAAAAAATAATCGAAAAATCGTGGGTCCCATAATCGTAATCAAACCGTGAGGTAATCTAGATGGGGCAACACTAATTTGCACGGGAGACTGAAGTCTGATTTTTAGCTGAAATTCATGGTAAATGGTAAATGGACTGTACTTATGTAGCGCTTTTCCAGTCATACTAACCGCTCAAAGCGCTTTACATTCACAGACATCCAGCAGATATGTCAGCACTGCGTATCGCACAGCATCTGCGTTTCCATCTGCATACGGTCATTCAGAGACAAACGTGCTGAAATAACTCGAGGACAGTCATAACCAACGCTTTCAGAACTTGCACCATGTCCGCATCTGCGTTTCCATCTGCATACGATCACTCAGAGACAAACGTGTTGAAATAACTCGAGGACAGTCATAACCAACGCTTTCAGAACTTGCACCATGTCCGCATCTGCGTTTCCATCTGCATACGATCATTCAGAGACAAACGTGTTGAAATAACTCGAGGACAGTCATAACCAACGCTTTCAGAACTTGCACCATGTCCGCATCTGCGTTTCCATCTGCATACGGTCATTCAGAGACAAACTTGTTGAAATAACTCGAGGACAGTCATAACCAACGCTTTCAGAACTTGCACCATGTCCGCATCTGCGTTTCCATCTGCATACGGTCATTCAGAGACAAACGTGTTGAAATAACTCGAGGACAGTCATAACCAACGCTTTCAGAACTTGCACCATGTCCGCATCTGCGTTTCCATCTGCATACGGTCATTCAGAGACAAACGTGTTGAAATAACTCGAGGACAGTCATAACCAACGCTTTCAGAACTTGCACCATGTCCGCATCTGCGTTTCCATCTGCATACGATCATTCAGAGACAAACGTGTTGAAATAACTCGAGGACAGTCATAACCAACGCTTTCAGAACTTGCACCATGTCCGCATCTGCGTTTCCATCTGCATACGGTCATTCAGAGACAAACGTGTTGAAATAACTCGAGGACAGTCATAACCAACGCTTTCAGAACTTGCACCATGTCCGCATCTGCGTTTCCATCTGCATACGGTCATTCAGAGACAAACGTGTTGAAATAACTCGAGGACAGTCATAACCAACGCTTTCAGAACTTGCACCATGTCCGCATCTGCGTTTCCATCTGCATACGGTCATTCAGAGACAAACTTGTTGAAATAACTCGAGGACAGTCATAACCAACGCTTTCAGAACTTGCACCATGTCCGCATCTGCGTTTCCATCTGCATACGGTCATTCAGAGACAAACGTGTTGAAATAACTCGAGGACAGTCATAACCAACGCTTTCAGAACTTGCACCATGTCCGCATCTGCGTTTCCATCTGCATACGATCATTCAGAGACAAACGTGTTGAAATAACTCGAGGACAGTCATAACCAACGCTTTCAGAACTTGCACCATGTCCGCATGTTGTCCAGAAAAACGTTTCTCGCCGTGGGAAACGCCATTTATGGATTTTTCATACCAGCCTGTGTGTGACTGGTGAAACTTCCCCCGATCACAAAAAATGCAAGTATCGGCCTGATATATCGGCCGGCGGATGTTTCAGTCAATCCCTACTTAGAATCAGGTGCGTTGGAGCAGGATAACAAACCCTGCAGGGTAGCGCTTCCCCAGGCTTAGATGACGAAGGACTCTGAGGAAGAGCAGCTTCTGTGGGGATGAAGGTGTGGACGTCTCCTACCTGACGGGGACGGGTAGCCGGTCCTGTCGGAGGCGGAGAGAAGCGAGTCCACGATGGCGGGTCTGTGCTGCAGGAGGGTGGATATCATCTCCAGCCCCTCCGGGCCCAGCAGTTCAAACAGCTGGAGAGAGGCAGGAGGAGAGGGGGGGTTACAATCAGTTACCACACACACCACCAACCATGTATACACACCCCCCCCCCCCACACACACACCACTACTGCCAAGGCTGAACACCTGGTAATTACCATCCGCCTGCTACAGAATATGCTGCGCCGCTTAGCCTCCCAAACGTGGCCACCTGGCACTTAGCGGCGGACAGAAAACAACAACAAACGCCGCCGAGCGGCAGCAGCAAATTAAACACACATCAGATAAAACGCTGCACAAACAATCACACACATCTCTGAGATTAAAGCAGAGTGCTGACGGCTGCCGAGGTGGAGGCTTTCTCTGGGATTGGTGTCAGAGCGGGCCACGTTTGCCCTTTCAGACCACCTCCCTGGGGAGGGAAGCGGTCCGCACAGAGGGACACGAGGGGGGCACGAATTCACCACACACTTTCATGTCAGGGTCTCTTCTTCTTTTGTTTTTGTTCTGGCTGCTTCAATATCCAAACTTTTATCTGGTTCTGTACGAGTTTTATAAGAGCTGAGAGTGGGGGGGGGGGGGGGGGGGGGGGTCACTTTTATTTGAACGCATGGATTCTGCCCTTTGAGACCTGGGTTGTTTTTTCATGTCCTTTCACATATGTGAGTGATGGAGAAAGGAATGTTCCACATAGCTCCAGTATTTATCCAGCAGCAGCTAATGATACGTACGGGGCAACTGGCCCCCGCATCCAAGTTCACCCTAAAAACCTGCTTTTATTCCAGCCTGAAGGACTCGGATAGTCTCAACGAGTGTCCGACATCATGAAGGACTCGGATAGTCTCACCGAGTGTCCGACATCATGAAGGACTCGGATAGTCTCAGCGAGTGTCTGACATCATGAAGGACTCGGATAGTCTCACCGAGTGTCCGACACCATGAAGGACTCGGATAGTCTCTACGAGTGTCCGACATCATGAAGGACTCGGATAGTCTCAGCGAGTGTCCGACATCATGAAGGACTCGGATAGTCTCACCGAGTGTCCGACATCATGAAGGACTTGGATAATCTCAACTAGTGTCCGACACCATGAAGGACTCGGATAGTCTCTACGAGTGTCCGACATCATGAAGGACTCGGATAGTCTCTACGAGTGTCCGACATCATGAAGGACTCGGATAGTCTCACCGAGTGTCCGACATCATGAAGGACTCGGATAGTCTCACCGAGTGTCCGACATCATGAAGGACTCGGATAGTCTCAGCGAGTGTCTGACATCATGAAGGACTCGGATAGTCTCACCGAGTGTCCGACACCATGAAGGACTCGGATAGTCTCAGCGAGTGTCCGACATCATGAAGGACTCGGATAGTCTCAACGAGTGTCCGACATCATGAAGGACTCGGATAGTCTCACCGAGTGTCCGACATCATGAAGGACTCGGATAGTCTCAGCGAGTGTCCGACATCATGAAGGACTCGGGATAGTCTCACCGAGTGTCCGACATCATGAAGGACTTGGATAATCTCAACTAGTGTCCGACACCATGAAGGACTCGGATAGTCTCTACGAGTGTCCGACATCATGAAGGACTCGGATAGTCTCTATGAGTGTCCGACATCATGAAGGACTCGGATAGTCTCACCGAGTGTCCGACATCATGCAGGACTTGGATAATCTCAACTAGTGTCCGACACCATGAAGGACTCGGATAGTCTCTACGAGTGTCCGACACCATGAAGGACTCGGATAGTCTCTACGAGTGTCCGACATCATGAAGGACTCGGATAGTCTCTATGAGTGTCCGACATCATGAAGGACTCGGATAGTCTCTACGAGTGTCCGACATCATGAAGGACTCGGATAGTCTCACCGAGTGTCCGACATCATGAAGGACTTGGATAATCTCAACTAGTGTCCGACACCATGAAGGACTCGGATAGTCTCTACGAGTGTCCGACATCATGAAGGACTCGGATAGTCTCTATGAGTGTCCGACATCATGAAGGACTCGGATAGTCTCACCGAGTGTCCGACATCATGCAGGACTTGGATAATCTCAACGAGTGTCCGACACCATGAAGGACTCGGATAGTCTCTACGAGTGTCCGACATCATGAAGGACTCGGATAGTCTCTACGAGTGTCCGACATCATGAAGGACTCGGATAGTCTCTATGAGTGTCCGACATCATGAAGGACTCGGATAGTCTCTACGAGTGTCTGACATCATGAAGGACTCGGATAGTCTCTATGAGTGTCCGACACATGAAGGACTCGGATAGTCTCTACGAGTGTCCGACACCATGAAGGACTCGGATAGTCTATGAGTGTCCCACATCATGAAGGACTCGGATAGTCTCTACGAGTGTCCGACACCATTAAGGACTCGGATAGTCTCACCGAGTGTCCGACATCATGAAGGACTCGGATAGTCTCAACGAGTGTCCCACATCATGAAGGACTCGGATAGTCTCTACGAGTGTCCGACATCATGAAGGACTCGGATAGTCTCACCGAGTGTCCGACATCATGAAGGACTCGGATAGTCTCACCGAGTGTCCGACACCATGAAGGACTCGGATAGTCTCTACGAGTGTCCGACATCATGAAGGACTCGGATAGTCTCTACGAGTGTCCGACATCATGAAGGACTCGGATAGTCTCAACGAGTGTCCGACATCATGAAGGACTCGGATAGTCTCACCGAGTGTCCGACACCATGAAGGACTCGGATAGTCTGTATGAGTGTCCCACACCATGAAGGACTCGGATAGTCTGTATGAGTGTCCGACATCATGAAGGACTCGGATAGTCTCACCGAGTGTCCGACACCATGAAGGACTCCGATAGTCTCTACGAGTGTCCGACATCATGAAGGACTCGGATAGTCTCAACGAGTGTCCGACATCATGAAGGACTCGGATAGTCTCACCCGAGTGTCCGACATCATGAAGGACTCGGATAGTCTCACGAGTGACCGACATCATGAAGGACTCGGATAGTCTCTACGAGTGTCCGACACCATGAAGGACTCGGATAGTCTCTACCAGTGTCCGACACCATGAAGGACTCGGATAGTCTCTACGAGTGTCCGACATCATGAAGGACTCGGATAGTCTCTACGAGTGTCCGACATCATGAAGGACTCGGATAGTCTCTACGAGTGTCCGACATCATGAAGGACTCGGATAGTCTGTACGAGTGTCCGACATCATGAAGGACTCGGATAGTCTCACCGAGTGTCCGACATCATGAAGGACTCGGATAGTCTCTACCAGTGTCCGACACCATGAAGGACTCGAATAGTCTCTACGAGTGTCCGACATCATGAAGGACTCGGATAGTCTCACCGAGTGTCCGACATCATGAAGGACTCGGATAGTCTCTATGAGTGTCCGACATCATGAAGGACTCGGATAGTCTCACCGAGTGTCCGATACCATGAAGGACTCGGATAGTCTCTACGAGTGTCCGACATCATGAAGGACTCGGATAGTCTCTACGAGTGTCCGACATCATGAAGGACTCGGATAGTCTCACCGAGTGTCCGACATCATGAAGGACTCGGATAGTCTCAGCGAGTGTCCGACATCATGAAGGACTCGGATAGTCTCTACGAGTGTCCGACATCATGAAGGACTCGGATAGTCTCTACGAGTGTCCGACATCATGAAGGACTCGGATAGTCTCACCGAGTGTCCGACATCATGAAGGACTCGGATAGTCTCAGCGAGTGTCCGACATCATGAAGGACTCGGATAGTCTCTACGAGTGTCCGACATCATGAAGGACTCGGATAGTCTCTACGAGTGTCCGACATCATGAAGGACTCGGATAGTCTCTATGAGTGTCCGACATCATGAAGGACTCGGATAGTCTCACCAAGTGTCCGACATCATGAAGGACTTGGATAATCTCAACGAGTGTCCGACACCATGAAGGACTCGGATAGTCTCTACGAGTGTCCGACATCATGAAGGACTCGGATAGTCTCTACGAGTGTCCGACATCATGAAGGACTCGGATAGTCTCTATGAGTGTCCGACATCATGAAGGACTCGGATAGTCTCTACGAGTGTCTGACATCATGAAGGACTCGGATAGTCTCTATGAGTGTCTGACATCATGAAGGACTCGGATAGTCTCACCGAGTGTCCGACATCATGAAGGACTCGGATAGTCTCTATGAGTGTCCGACACATGAAGGACTCGGATAGTCTCTACGAGTGTCCGACACCATGAAGGACTCGGATAGTCTCTATGAGTGTCCCACATCATGAAGGACTCGGATAGTCTCTACGAGTGTCCGACACCATTAAGGACTCGGATAGTCTCACCGGGTGTCCGACACCATGAAGGACTCGGATAGTCTCAACGAGTGTCCCACATCATGAAGGACTCGGATAGTCTCTACGAGTGTCCGACATCATGAAGGACTCGGATAGTCTCACCGAGTGTCCGACATCATGAAGGACTCGGATAGTCTCACCGAGTGTCCGACACCATGAAGGACTCGGATAGTCTCTACGAGTGTCCGACATCATGAAGGACTCGGATAGTCTCTACGAGTGTCCGACATCATGAAGGACTCGGATAGTCTCAACGAGTGTCCGACATCATGAAGGACTCGGATAGTCTCACCGAGTGTCCGACACCATGAAGGACTCGGATAGTCTGTATGAGTGTCCCACACCATGAAGGACTCGGATAGTCTGTATGAGTGTCCGACATCATGAAGGACTCGGATAGTCTCACCGAGTGTCCGACACCATGAAGGACTCCGATAGTCTCTACGAGTGTCCGACATCATGAAGGACTCGGATAGTCTCAACGAGTGTCCGACATCATGAAGGACTCGGATAGTCTCACCGAGTGTCCGACATCATGAAGGACTCGGATAGTCTCACGAGTGTCCGACATCATGAAGGACTCGGATAGTCTCTACGAGTGTCCGACACCATGAAGGACTCGGATAGTCTCTACCAGTGTCCGACACCATGAAGGACTCGGATAGTCTCTACGAGTGTCCGACATCATGAAGGACTTGGATAATCTCTACGAGTGTCCGACATCATGAAGGACTCGGATAGTCTCTACGAGTGTCCGACATCATGAAGGACTCGGATAGTCTCTATGAGTGTCCGACATCATGAAGGACTCGGATAGTCTCTACGAGTGTCTGACATCATGAAGGACTCGGATAGTCTCTATGAGTGTCCGACACATGAAGGACTCGGATAGTCTCTACGAGTGTCCGACACCATGAAGGACTCGGATAGTCTCTATGAGTGTCCCACATCATGAAGGACTCGGATAGTCTCTACGAGTGTCCGACACCATTAAGGACTCGGATAGTCTCACTGGGTGTCCGACACCATGAAGGACTCGGATAGTCTCAACGAGTGTCCCACATCATGAAGGACTCGGATAGTCTCTACGAGTGTCCGACATCATGAAGGACTCGGATAGTCTCACCGAGTGTCCGACATCATGAAGGACTCGGATAGTCTCACCGAGTGTCCGACACCATGAAGGACTCGGATAGTCTCTACGAGTGTCCGACATCATGAAGGACTCGGATAGTCTCTACGAGTGTCCGACATCATGAAGGACTCGGATAGTCTCAACGAGTGTCCGACATCATGAAGGACTCGGATAGTCTCTACGAGTGTCCGACATCATGAAGGACTCGGATAGTCTCTATGAGTGTCCGACATCATGAAGGACTCGGATAGTCTCTACGAGTGTCTGACATCATGAAGGACTCGGATAGTCTCTATGAGTGTCCGACACATGAAGGACTCGGATAGTCTCTACGAGTGTCCGACACCATGAAGGACTCGGATAGTCTCTATGAGTGTCCCACATCATGAAGGACTCGGATAGTCTCTACGAGTGTCCGACACCATTAAGGACTCGGATAGTCTCACTGGGTGTCCGACACCATGAAGGACTCGGATAGTCTCAACGAGTGTCCCACATCATGAAGGACTCGGATAGTCTCTACGAGTGTCCGACATCATGAAGGACTCGGATAGTCTCACCGAGTGTCCGACATCATGAAGGACTCGGATAGTCTCACCGAGTGTCCGACACCATGAAGGACTCGGATAGTCTCTACGAGTGTCCGACATCATGAAGGACTCGGATAGTCTCTACGAGTGTCCGACATCATGAAGGACTCGGATAGTCTCAACGAGTGTCCGACATCATGAAGGACTCGGATAGTCTCTACGAGTGTCCGACACCATGAAGGACTCGGATAGTCTGTATGAGTGTCCGACATCATGAAGGACTCGGATAGTCTCACCGAGTGTCCGACACCATGAAGGGACTCCGATAGTCTCTACGAGTGTCCGACATCATGAAGGACTCGGATAGTCTCACCGAGTGTCCGACATCATGAAGGACTCGGATAGTCTCAACGAGTGTCCGACATCATGAAGGACTCGGATAGTCTCTACGAGTGTCCGACACCATGAAGGACTCGGATAGTCTCTACCAGTGTCCGACACCATGAAGGACTCGGATAGTCTCTACGAGTGTCTGACATCATGAAGGACTCGGATAAGTCTCTACGAGTGTCCGACATCATGAAGGACTCGGATAGTCTCTACGAGTGTCCGACATCATGAAGGACTCGGATAGTCTGTACGAGTGTCCGACATCATGAAGGACTCGGATAGTCTCACCGAGTGTCCGACATCATGAAGGACTCGGATAGTCTCACCGAGTGTCCGACATCATGAAGGACTCGGATAGTCTCTATGAGTGTCCGACATCATGAAGGACTCGGATAGTCTCACCGAGTGTCCGATACCATGAAGGACTCGGATAGTCTCTACGAGTGTCCGACATCATGAAGGACTCGGATAGTCTCTACGAGTGTCCGACATCATGAAGGACTCGGATAGTCTCACCGAGTGTCCGACATCATGAAGGACTCTGATAGTCTCTATGAGTGTCCGACATCATGAAGGACTCGGATAGTCTCTACGAGTGTCCGACATCATGAAGGACTCGGATAGTCTCACCGAGTGTCCGACATCATGAAGGACTCGGATAGTCTCAGCGAGTGTCCGACATCATGAAGGACTCGGATAGTCTCAGCGAGTGTCCGACATCATGAAGGACTCGGATAGTCTCTACGAGTGTCCGACACCATGAAGGACTCGGATAGTCTCACCGAGTGTCCGACATCATGAAGGACTCGGATAGTCTCTACGAGTGTCCGACACCATGAAGGACTCCGATAGTCTCTACGAGTGTCCGACATCATGAAGGACTCGGATAGTCTCACCGAGTGTCCGACATCTTTCTAGAGAGGAGACTTGAACCAAAGTATCTACATTACCTGGAGATCGCTGTTTGCTTTCGTGTTCAAATCTCACACTGGAAATCAAATCTCGTTCCAAAATCATGAGATAACTTGCGACCCCCACCGGTGTTTTGACGCGAGTTGTTGCGTGATTTGGGAAATTGCACGAGTTTTAGGCGGTGGGAACATTGTATGAACAAACTGGAACTTCAATGGTAATAATTTTGAAAGTCATTGATTCACTAGTCAGTGATGACAGCCATGAAAGAAAGCTACCTCTAATTTTTATATAATATTTACAGGACATTAACTGACATTGGTCAGTTTGTATCCTTAAGAAGCTGAACGTAACTTTTCTTTAGGGAGCGATGAGGGTAAATGTGAGAAAAAATAATAAATTTAGATGTAGGGATGCACCGATGCATCGGCTGGACATCGGTATCGGCCGATGTTTGCCTTGTTAACTGCCATCGGCCAATAAAGATGACATTTGCCGATGGCAGTGGCCGATATATATATATATATATATATATATATATATATATATATATATATATATATATATATATATATATATATATTTATATAATGATTTACATGTGCCATCAACGCTGTGCTTAAGAAAAACTCTTTTTCCCTCTCTTTTTGGGCACTTTCCTCAGTAGAGAAACAAAGATGGCGGCGTTCGTGTGCCAATATTTTACCGTTTCAGAAAAGATCAGCGTTACGCAGTTTGCAGTACATGCTCCACAAATATTTTTTATTGGGCCATGAAAATAATCTTGTCACTGAGTATGTTTTTGTTTATTAGGCTAAAACCACTCAATTTTGTTGGACAATATACTGAAGCATCTTTTTAGTGATTATCAGTCCCAGGTTTTTGAAAAGTTTTCAGAAAAGAGCTTGTTATAACTAATGTCAACCACAAAGTAATATTAAAGGTTGTTTCTGTTTCATAAATTGGTCTGATTGAATTTGTGCTCATTCAAGGATAGACTGATGAGGAGCTGAAAGACTTGTAAATTTCTGTGGCACAAAGGAAAAAATAAATAAAAATAGAAAACATCGGCCATCGGCCAAGTTGTTATGTTAAACATCGGTATCGGCCCAGATTTTCACAATCGGTGCATCCCTATTTAGATGTAACAAACTACAGTCATCTTTAAAAGTTGATCCAAAGTATTTTTTTTTCCGGGGTATTAAACCGGAGCTGGGAAGTTGCTGGCGTGCGATTGGCTGATTAGCTCCGATGTGAACTTGTAAGCTGCACCAGCGACTCCACAGCGTGACGTCATGATCAGCAGCTGTAAATAAACGTGTCTCCAGCATAAATGTCAGCATTCCTGGGTCACCGCTGGGAAATAACAAGGACCCGGTTCTTTCTTCTGTTGGCTTTAATGGTGGCGGGCGCGAAGCCTTTAAACCTCACAGCCGACTCTGGAGTCGCTCTGAGGAAGGTGCATGCAGAGCTGCAGGTGCACTCCCACTCTCACATCTAAAGATGTCAGTGGGAGAGTTCACTCCCAAATGTCAGCTACGTGAGGAACATTGGACCCCGCTGGAACCAGCCCAGCCCTCAATGGAGGGACGAGAGAGGCAGAGGGAGAGGGAGGGAGACCACTTTTCAACTGAAGAGATAAAAGCCAGAGAGTAAAAAAAGAAAGAGGGTAGAAACACTAATGGACAGACTGATAGAAGACGTCCCCGATTCCTGCGTCAGGGAGGTGTCCATTATCAGGAGTTAATGGACAAGCTGAAACGTGCAGACTGCATTATTCTCTTATTACAGACACTTTATCCAGCTCATAACGCCGCTGCTGGCCAAAGAAAATGAAAGCTCATTTACATTCTGCTCAGTCCTTCAATATGAACGATTTTCATAGGTTAGTGCTTCCCAAACTTTCTATGCAGGCCCCCCGTTTCATCATCAGCAATGTCAAGTCCCCCCCCTCACCACCACCGTTAAACCAGAGAATAAATGCTCCTCTGTGGTGTGAGGCTGATATGAGGTCAACATTTAACAAGACCGATGCTGCTTTAGTCAAACACGGCAAAAACTCAAATCTTACCGAGCAAGTTTCTCATTTCTGGTCAAAATATCTCATCACACTCAAAATGAGACAAAACTACCTGAAGAGAAACATTTCAGTGACAAATAGGAGCTTGTTTCAATGCAATGCATCTTATTTTAAAGTAGTACTTCCATGGTGATGTCATGAATATTTCTGTGTTCTCCATTATTATTGAATGCATTCTGCATCGTTTCTGTTTAAAAAAAAACCTTCTGGTATCTTTGTATCCAGCTGTATTTGTATACTAGAAGAGACGCTTGTGGTCCAACGGCAGCTTTTCCGGGTCCTTCTCATGAATTTCCGTCTGATTGGCTGCCTCCCATCAGTGTATGAAGGAAGCTCCGCCCCCGCTCTTATTTTGTTACAGACAGGAAATAGAGCCGACAAACAAGTTTGTTCCGCCATGCTAACAAACAGTTAGCTAATTAGCTTCTCAACTCCGAAGCTACAGTCGTGCCGTCTTTACTTCTAGTGTGTAGTGGAGGGTTACCTGCCTTCCAATGGACAGATAGAAACCCCACGTGGGATACGCTATTTGCAATGTGACGTAGAAGTGCGAGGCTGTTCCCGATTCGCTCTTTTCTTCGTATTGTTTCTGTGATGAGGAAGCACAGCCGACTGGGGGAACGCAACGCTAGCAAGTCAGCATGTGTAAGTAAACAAGGGGAAAGCCTCCGTATTTCAGAAGGAGCAAGTTAAACGGCTTTTCAGTGGAAGGAGGCCTTTAACAAATCTTGTAAAAAAAATTTTTAAAAAAGCATCTTCTGTTGGAAGAATTTTTTTGATTATTACAAGCAAAAAAACCCCTAACTTTTCTTCAAATTTATTTTAAGAGTAGCTAAGATGCTTTTGCACCAAAAATTCAGTCACCGAATGTTTTCGGCTGGAAATGACCCAAAGGTGCATTTTTTGGTTTTTGGCTGAAAGACATAAATCACCCAGCCTGGTCCACCAGAACTGACCAACACCATGAGCCCGTCCCAAACCGCACACGTGCCCGAGTGCACTGGAATTCAGTGCATAGTGCGCACAGTGTACTTCGTCTGTAGTGCACACTATTGTCACTAAATGCCGACCCAAACAGAGCACTGCACTTACAGGAAGTGACGGACTAGCATCGCCCGCTAACATGAGCTAACTCTGCTGAGCTGGTATAACCGCAGCCTCAAACACACGATCAGATCATAACTGTCATCAGGGAGTGAACAGCTTGGTTACATGCCACAATATACATTAGTCATTATGTCTAAATAATTTTATAAATATTACTTAAATCAAGTACAATACCGCCTCCGATGCAGCAGGGGGCGCCACCGTTTTGTTCACCGCCGTTATTCAGCTCTGAAAGCAGTTGGAAAGTCCCGCCTCTTCCTCTACATCAGCAAGATGGCGTCTGTTTAGTGCGAGTAGTGCGCTTCATTTGCACTGCATTTTTGGGCGTGATTAGGGCATCATGGTACTTTCAGTGCACTGAATTGTCGCCTAAATGACACCATGTGTGCACTACACACTTCAGTCACACGCTGACTTCCGGCGTTGCCATAGCAACAGAGTGCTGAACTACGCTGAAGGCCGCCAGCTACAGTCACGTCCATGTTTGTCTGATTGGCTCTCTCCGGTTCACTTTCCTCCGGTTAGTCCCGCCTCTCGTCTCACTTTGGAAACCAGACTGACCTGCCGTGTATCTAGGGCTGGACGATATAGAAAAAAAGACAATGGATAAAAAAAAAAATCTTTATCGATCGATATCGATATTTATTAAAAAAAACCAGCCATTATCAAATTAAAAGCTATTTTAGGTGCAGCCCTGGCCATTTAAGCTTTTGCTGAATGACCTACTTATAATAAAGATCAAATTAAAGCCGGAAGTGGAACGTTTGTTAGCACCGAGTTTCTGGTACAGCAGATTACGCTGACGCACACGGCACAACTCAGCGTCTTTTCGATATTTAGTGAGTTTTCAGACCCTCTGATAACTTTCTATTAATAAAACCTGCTAGTGACAAGTCTAGAGACACTTTCTGGTCTCAATGAAGACTTTTGAGACCAACGTGAACGAACGTTTAGTTTATTGCGCGCTCCCGCGACCCCTCCCCCACCTCGTAGCACACGAGAGTCTGCAGGAGCTGCAGACGCAGCAGCAGATGTTCATCTCCGCTCTATGAACCAGGCTGAAAATATAACGCAGAGCTGACTGTCAGATATTAACTCCCCTTCATGAAGAATGTGGACAGACACATTTAATTTCAAGTACTGTAACATGTAGTTGGCTCTTAATTAGAAAACAGCCAGTTTAACAATTAAAGTTCTTAAAATAGTGAACTTTAACCCGGTCTATTCAAGTTTGTCCTTTGGTAAGGACATTAATAGAGCTGGAGTTTAGTAATATTTAATACTCATGTCTGTTATTTGATTTAGTTGTCCACAAAAAAAGAAAATGTAAACTTTTTTTTTTTGTACCCTGCCCCTTAAAGGAACAGTCCACCCACAGAATGATGTAACTTTATCTTCCACCCCCCCTCATGGTGAGAAAGACTCTGCAGCACTTTTTTAATATCTCAAATGCAGCCGGCGATCAGGAAGGCTTCTCGTTTCCCCCCAACTTTCACATAATGGAGTTCACCGGGGTCCGAGCCAAAAAGGTCCATAAAAGTCCACAAAAACGTGTCAATATTCCTCCATACTGCTCGTCCAATGTGATCCACGTGTCCTGAGTGGGTAGCGTCCAGAATTTACTGGAAACAACGTCATTTACTATAATTTTAGAGCCTAAAAAGAAGAATATATAACTCCACCTGCGCATCCACGAAACTACGGAAGCCTCGGCATTCAGAGCCTACTCTGCCGATAATACAAGCGTAGAAGAAGAAATTCTCTGTTTACATTGTGCTAAGAGCGACAGAGCTGCAGACAAACCGGGACAAACACAAGAGGGTCCAAGAGGGGTTGATGTTGATTTAAGACAAAGAAAGAAAGAAAAAGAGAGAACGCGTGATCTCGTCTGCTGCAGCTTCTGTAGTTTCATGAACGTGTATTGCAGGAGATGTGATGTAGTAGTGATGTTCTACTGTTTAGGCTCTAAAAATCTACTGAATGACGTTGTTTCCAGTAAATTCTGGACGCTACCCACTCAGAACACTTGGATTACATTGGACGAGCAGTATGGAGGAATATTGACACGTTTTTGTGGACTTCTAAGGACCTTTTTGGCTCGGACCCCGGTGAACTCCATTATATGAAAGTTGGGTGAACTGTTCCTTTAAAAGAATTGGAATCGAGAATCGATAGGAAGCGGAATTAAAAGAAGGGATGGAATCAGAACCGGAATCGTTACGATCTGGCCCGGTTTAAGACGATAACAGGTCATTTGTCTTTTTCTAGGATGCAGTCAGGGTTGCTGTGCAGTGTCAGGAGTCCTGCAGACCTCCTGGTCCTCTCCTACATCAGCCCCTCCCTTCTTAACAGGGATGCACGATATAATCGGCCCCCAATTGGTATCGGCATATATCAGCCTTAAAACAGAGTATCGGACATCAGCCACCCCACCGATATTTAACCAATCAGCCCGCTGTTTCTAAAGTCTAAAAAAAACAAAAACAAACTTCTTCTTCTTCTTCAAAAACGTCTTTTTTTACAGACTTTTAAACTTGTAAAGACTAGAGGTGGAAAAAAATATCGATACTTGGGCTGCAAAATTAAATGTTAAAAAATCGCGATCTAAATTCACACTGATCTCATTTCTACCCACAACGATTCTGAAACATTTTTAATCACGAGCTAATCACCAGCTGCATCACACCTCCCCACCCCCTAACCGACGGTAGAGAACTACAACTATGCATCTTCCAAAGAAGCGCTCCAACAAAGCTGTTCTGCAAACACGTGCTTTATTTTGGATTACCTTTTGAACAGGTTGTTTTGTTTGTTTTGTTAAAGTTTATTTATGCAATCTCAATTTTCAACAAAAGAATTGTGATTCACATTTTTCCCAGAATCGTGCAGCGCTAATCGATACACTGAAATATTGTAATATTTTCATATTCTGATATCATTTTGACATCTAAAAACACAGTATCAATCTATTTCACGGATGAACTCTTGCGTTATTTCATCTTTGTTACAAAATGTCGTGAGAATTCACATAAATTTCTTAATATTTTCAGATGCTGATAACATATTGACATTTAAAAAATGGTATTGATCTATCTTATGAACAAAATCTTGTGATTTGCATCATTCTGTTACAAAATCTCTCGAGAATTCACGAAAATTTCGCAATATTTTCATATGCTGATAACATATTGACATTTAAAAATGTGGTATCGATCCGTTTTTATTAACGAAAGCTCATGAGAGTTCATGAAATATCGCGAGAGTTCGTAACAGAACGATGAAATCTCGCGAGATTTTGTAAATAAAATAGATTGATACAGTGTTTGGAAATATTAATTTGATATCAGAATATGAAAATATTGCAATATTTCAGTGTATTGATATTTTTCCACCCCTATTTTTCAAAGTGTCAGAAACTGATAACAAACCTGCTATTTGCAATGACTGCTTATTTTTTTCAGCTTTAGAATTGGTATCGATATCGGTTATCGCCACATGGGTTTTAAAATATGGCATACTGGATATCGGCCAAAATTCCAATATCGTGCATTCCTACGATCAATACTCCGTAGTCCACATGAGGAGGTTGATCCGTGCTGTCAGCAACCAGACAGAAGAACTTCTGGACTTTTTTCAGACTCGTTTTCCGTTTTTGTTGCCGTCTTTTTCTTCTGAAGAGCACCGGATGAACAATGTCAACTCTCTCTCTTCTCGTAGGCTAAGTTATAAATATTCCTGAGATGTTTGTCGGAAAGAAGAAGACGACTGAGCAGGAGTTTGGAAGTGGGTTAACCGTCTGAAGTTAAAGGCCACGGATGATTTGGACCAACAGCTTGGACATGAAAGCAGCATGAGGGTCAAATCCAGCAGGGCTGCAGGGGAAGGTCAAGGTTACCCGATCAATATGTGCCATGGAGGGAGGTCACACCGAATACCGCAGGAATACCATTATTAGGACCCGACTTCTCGCTTTTAGTCCACATGGATCCAGAACCTGGGTCCCCCACAGTCCCCGCCCCACCAGGTTTGTAAAAAATGCTTTGAGCAGACAGGAAAGTTGTAAATATTCTTCTTTATCAAACTTGGTCAAAACCACAAAATAAATATTTGGATAATTTACTTGAAGTTTGGAGGAAGAGTCACGGCTGAGGTGGTGAGATGGAGCCGTGCTCCATGTTTGACCCGCCTTAAAGGCGTTTAATGCTCCATATTAAAGGAACAGTACACCCACAGGATGATGGGCCTTCATCTTCTCCTCATCCTCATACTGAGAAAGACTCTGGAGCACTTTTTTAAAATCTCAGATGTGGGAAGGGGAAGTTTTTTCCAACCTGGATCTATTTTCCAGCATGAATCCGTTCATTTCTCCATCCAGACAGTTTTGGTGCAACTTGAGTTCCTTCAGCAGATTTTTAGATCCTCCAGATCAGCGTATGTCCGATATGATGGAAGTGATGCAGCAACCTGGTGCAGCCTCTAAATAAGACGTTATCTGCCACAAACTCCTTCATTTCACCAACGTTTGTTAGCAAACATCAGTCGGACCCCCCCGTGAGCTCCACGCGGCTTTGAGTTGCTTATTTGTGGAGATCCGTCCTTATTTACAGACATTTGCTTGCTGTGGTGCTGCATAACAGTGGATTCATGCTGGGAAATAGGTCCAGGTTGAAAAACAGCGACCTTCCCCTTTAAAGTCCTGGATGACACGCAGCGGTTTCTGTTTTCATCCATTCACTGACCTCGTTCTGCAGCTCGTCGTCGCTCCGGTGTGAGGCCAGCATCTCGAACAGGGACGAGCACAGCTCCTCTGGGTTGGATGAGATCATGTTGCCTCGGTCCAGGTATTTTTCCACCTCGCATCGAAGGACGGAGCCGTCCGTGGAGCTGGCAGACCTTCCAGAGCTGGACACGTCTCCTTCAGCAACCTTCTTCCCGCTCTGCTGGTTGTTGAGGAAGTTGAGGAAGTCTAATCTCGCTCTCTCGTCATGGAGACCGGAACCGGGCAGGTCCTCCAGAGGGTCCAGCGAGTAGCAATCATACGAGAAGGCGATGTTGCGTCCGAAAGAGGACCCCCGCTGAGGGTCGTGGCGAGAGCTCTGGGTCTGGATGAAGTCCTCCACCCTGGAGTCGCCCAGCAGAGCCACCAGCTGAGCCACGGAGGCGCAGCAGGACTCGGCTGCAGACGATGGGAAGGGTCCAAACATCTGTTTGATGGCCCGGGTCTCCTCCGTGCCCACGTGGTCTTTGTTGTGGAAGGTCTCGAACAGGAACACAGCGGCGCCTTCAGCGGCCTCCTGACCGTGCTCACCACCAGCTGTTGAACACGTTTACATGATTTACACTCCAGAAGAAGAAAACTGACCAAATGAACCTCCGTCGGCCTGTTTATCACTTCCACACGAACATCATGAGTAGGAATCGACCAAGGCAAATTTTTTAGGGCCGATATAGATACTAGGGCTGGACAATTATGATTAAAATTTTGCCGTTTCACAATCATAAAAACACTGTAATCGAAGAAAAACGATTAATCCTGAATTGAACAGACTGGAGGAGTTATAGGAAGCAAACTGCAGGGAGCAAAGAACAGGAACGCATGTAGACAGTATTCATTTTTATTGCTATTATTAATTTGAATAATATTCTTATTTTACTCCTTTACTTGTTTCTAATTTATTTTCGGTTAAATTTTTTTAAAAGTTAGATTTCAAGTTGAGTTATGTTGTTCAAAAAACACTTTTTAAAATAAAATCAATAAATAATCGAGTATATTAATCGTGATTTCAATATCAGTCAAAATAATCGTGACTATAATTTTTTCCATAATCGTCCAGCCCTAAAAGATACCGATATTTTCTCTATTTTCTCATCAGCTGGCCAATTAACCAGCTAATATTTGGAGCTGAAACTGCAGCTAACCCTGAAATTAATATCAAGGAGGACAAAGCACTTCAAATAATTATATAAAAAAAGAAACAATGAAACAGTGCAACATATACGTGTGTAAAAATATATATATATATATATATATATATATATATATATATATATATTTATATATAAATAAAGCATCATACAAATTTATGCATGTGTATATCTACATACTATCGGCCAGCTGTACGTATGTCAGAAATACCTTTTATGATTTTGTTTAACTAGAGAAGAAAGTTTTTCCGTTTCACTTTCCTGTCCCAGTCTGGTATTGATGGGACAAACAGAATAACAATATCATTCCCACTGTTCATAAATGCATCGTAATCACTCTGAAGACGAGCAATCTACAACCAGAAAACACTCCTCTGTCATTTTCATCAGTGTCCCGCTAACGCAGAAAAATAACTGAGAGACAGAGATGACGATGGGCGTGAGGCTGAGGAGTTAATCACCGATCTGTCGGGCTGCCAGGAGGAGGCTCTTCAGATGGTGACTGGCAGCTTGCTGCTCGGCTTTGTCCCGATGCTCGCTGCAGAAACGGACCATCTTCTGCCACGTCAGGCCCTCTCTGGCAAACTGCTGCTGCCTCTTCAGACGCTTCGCCTGCCGACAGTCAGAGAAGTCATGCAATTATGTTGCAGGGGAGAAAAGAGTGCTGCTGGAATAAGAGCAGGTGTTCCTGGACGCCTGAACACGCCGCATGACAGCGCTTCACTCAGGAAATCACTGATGTTGGCAGGTTTTCAATGACCCACAGGCCACCATTTCAGTGGGTCCCTGGGAAATTCAATAAATCCCCGATTACAAAAGAAAAAACAATCGTTTTCATCTATTTCTTACATTCTTCTTGGTGGTGGTAAGGTATGACATGTTAATGATTAACAGACAAACTCATGTATGTGTGTGAAATGAAACAAAAATGTAAATACGAAAAGTTTAATCCAAAACAACTGTTAGTAACATGACATGAAATTCATACATCTGTAGGATGAAATTACAGGAGGAGCTTTCATGATACAACATTTAATATTTCCTCCATCAGGTGGTGGAGAAGTCATGAAACCGGTTACAACCAGACTTTCTCCTCCAATTATTTTCTACTGAAAAAGCATCATTTTAAAGTTCTTTTAACACCATGATGGTACTGGACTACCATGATGGTACTGGACCACCATGATGGTACTGGACCACCATGATGGTACTGGACCACCATGATGGTACTGGACTACCATGATGGTACTGGACCACCATGATGGTACTGGACAACCATGATGATACTGGACTACCATGATGGAACTGGACCACCATGATGGTACTGGACCACCATGATGGTACTGGACTACCATGATGGTACTGGACCACCATGATGGTACTGGACTACCATGATGATACTGGACCACCATGATGGTACTGGACTACCATGATGGTACTGGACTACCATGATGGTACTGGACCACCATGATGGAACTGGACTACCATGATGGTACTGGACCACCATGATGGTACTGGACTACCATGATGGTACTGGACTACCATGATGGTACTGGACCATCATGATGATACTGGACCACCATGATGGTACTGGACCACCATGATGGTACTGGACCATCATGATGGTACTGGACCACCATGATGGTACTGGACTACCATGATGGTACTGGACCATCATGATGATACTGGACCACCATGATGGTACTGGACCACCATGATGGTACTGGACCATCATGATGATACTGGACCACCATGATGGTACTGGACTACCATGATGGTACTGGACCATCATGATGATACTGGACCACCATGATGGTACTGGACCACCATGATGGTACTGGACTACCATGATGATACTGGACCACCATGATGGTACTGGACCACCATGATGGTACTGGACTACCATGATGATACTGGACCACCATGATGGTACTGGACCACCATGATGGTACTGGACTACCATGATGGTACTGGACTACCAAAAAACTACAATTTAATATCATGGTTATTTTGACCAAAATGATCATGGTTATCATTTTTATCGCGGTATTATTGAAATACCCTCCCAGTCACAGTAAAAATATCCAAAATGGGTCTAGATGCCTATTTTGTCCTTTTTAAAGGGGGAAAAATCTGCAGAGTACTGTCCACATGGGTGCCTTCATTGCCCTCTGCCAAGTTCTTATAAATTACATGTTGCAAACTGGGACTGCTGCTGCTTTTCCAGTCAATGAGCAGCATCACTGGGAGGTTTTTAAAGTGCAGTAATCAATCACGGTTTTAACGCGAACTAGAATTTGAACCGGCATTACTAATCGTTGGGAATTTTATCACGGTTAATCATTTTACCGATAATCGTTACATCCCTAGTCCGGACTAAAGAACCGTACCGAGACCGACCTCTGGAGGTGGTCTCGGTACGGTTCCATGTGGACTCCCGTACGGCTCTCTGATGGTGAGAACGCTGCGTGGCCTCGATTCGGCCCGTTTACAGCAGTTTCCTGCATCCTACAAGGTAAATGAAACAGAAGCTACCGGAGAAGTCGCCAAAGACTTCGCCCGTTGTCCTGCAACTTTTATTGCAACACATCTTCTCTGTGGGGAGAGAAAAAACTTGCAGCGCTCTCGTGCCGTATGAGAGTTTCATGTTGTAACAACAGCAGTGTCTGTGCTGCTGCATAAGTAATAACAACATATCGCCACAACTTTTTCTTCCAGGATTATTCTTCTTCGCCCGCTTCCCCATCAGCTTCAACACAAAACAGTATTTTCTGAACGGCACCGCCATGTGCTATAACGGTTGTTTCTTTTGCAGAAACACTGGTGTGAATGTGAGCCGGACTAGTTGAGAACTGCAACATTGTTACAACTTTTGGGCCGAACTGAACCGTGTACCGGACTGACAGCGAAAGCACCCTAAACAGACAGAAGACTTAAAATGGCCTCGTTACTGAGTCAGGAAAATGAAACTCAAGGTGAGAGGAACGCAGCTGTGCTGCCTTCAAGGACATCTCGGATATTCGCCATCTGCATGATTAAAGGATAACTACTGAGTCCACGCGGGCTTCGTTACAAAGCGATGATGATATTTCAAAATAACAACGTCCATGGGTGTGAAAAAGAAGTTTCTTTCCATAGTTACTATGATTTTAAACAGGAGTTGTTCAGAATGAGTTGTTTTTTTATGGGAAAATGCGGTGAGTCGCTGGGACGCACGGATGGCGAGTTTACTGCGTCCTTTCTGATTTTGATGCATCAGAGACGCAGGACGCGCACCTGTCAGCATCACAGGAAAATGATCAGCCGTGACGTTAAAGCCAGTAACTGCTGAACGAACGCCGTTCTGCAGGGAAACCTGCATCCTGCCTTTCACACCGACTCAACCTTCCCATGCATCACAATACCGATGACATCATCGATGAAGAGCAAGTCCAGTCCAAACAGACAACAACAGGGTCTGGACACCCCCAGATCAAGTTCCACAACAACTAGTCTACATTTGTCTAAGATAAACTAAAAGCCCAGCAGTAAAGGAGCCAGCAGCAGCAGCGTTAACAGCCTCGGTTCATCTCTTTTCATGGCCCCCCCTCATCAGAGCGGCGACGTGGTGAATCTATACGGGTCAGGAGAAGCATTAACACACTGACTCCGTTACAATCAGCCCCAACGTGGTCTGAAACCAGGCATTTTAACACCAGCTCGGAGATTATCTCCCCGTGACTTAGGCCACCTTTTCCCTGCACAAGCACTTTTTCTGCTGAGAGGATTTGATGAGGCTGAGCAGGAAAAGCGGAATACCGATTCCAGATTCCATCGCAGCTGTCGCAGAGACGGGGACCTGATGGAGGGATGGAGGAAGGAGGGATGGAAGAAGCAGGGATGGAGGAAGGAGGGATGGAAGGAGGAGGGATGGAGGAAGGAGGGATGGAAGAAGGACGGATGGAGGAACCGCTCCAGATTCCATCGCAGCTGTCGCAGAGACGGGGACCTGATGGAGGGATGGAGGAAGGAGGGATGGAGGAAGGAGGGATGGAGGAATGGAAGGAGGAGGGATGGAAGAAGGACGGATGGAGGAAGGAGGAATGGAAAAAGACGGATGGAGGAACTGCTCCAGATTCCATCGCAGCTGTCGCAGAGACGGGGACCTGATGGAGGGATGGAGGAAGGAGGGATGGAGGAAGGAGGGATGGGAGAAGGACGGATGAAAGAAGCAGGGATGGAGGAAGGAGGGATGGAAGGAGGAGGGATGGAAGAAGCAGGGATGGAGGAAGGAGGGATGGAGGAATGGAAGGAGGAGGGATGGAGGAAGGAGGGATGGAAGGAGGGAGGGATGAAAGGAGGAGGGATGAAAGAAGCAGGGATGGAGGAAGCAGGGATGGAAGAAGGAGGGATGGAGGAATGGAAGGAGGAGGGATGGAGGAAGGAGGGATGGAGGAAGGAGGGATGGGAGAAGGACGGATGAAAGAAGCAGGGATGGAGGAAGGAGGGATGGAAGGAGGAGGGATGGAAGAAGCAGGGATGGAGGAAGGAGGGATGGAGGAATGGAAGGAGGAGGGATGGAGGAAGGAGGGATGGAAGGAGGAGGGATGAAAGGAGGAGGGATGAAAGAAGCAGGGATGGAGGAAGCAGGGATGGAGGAAGGAGGGATGGAGGAATGGAAGGAGGAGGGATGGAGGAAGGAGGGATGGAAGGAGGAGGGATGGAGGAATGGAAGGAGGAGGGATGGAGGAACCGCTCCAGATTCCATCCCGGCTGTCGCAGAGACGGGGACCTGATGGAGGGATGGAGGAAGGAGGGATGGAAGGAGGAGGGATGGAGGAGGGAGGGATGGAGGAAGCAGGGATGGAAGGAGGAGGGATGGAGGAAGGACCGATGGAAGGAGGAGGGATGGAGGAAGGAGGGATGGAAGGAGGAGGGATGGAGGAAGGAGGGATGGAAGGAGGAGGGATGGAGGAAGGAGGGATGGAAGAAGCAGGGATGGAGGAATGGAAGGAGGAGGGATGGAAGGAGGAGGAATGGAAGGAGGAGGGATGGAAGGAGGAGGGATGGAAGAAGGAGGAATGGAAGGAGGAGGGATGGAGGAATGGAAGGAGGAGGGATGGAAGGAGGACGGATGGAGGAAGGAGGGATGGAGGAAGCAGGGATGGAAGGAGGAGGGATGGAAGAATGGAAGGAGGGATGGAAGAAACAGGGATGGAGGAAGGAGGGATGGATGGAGGAATGGAAGGAGGGAGGGATGGGAGAAGGAGGGATGGAGAAAGGAGGGATGGAAGAAGCAGGAATGGAGGAAGGAGGGATGGAAGAAACAGGGATGGAGGAAGGAGGGATGGAAGGAGGAGGGATGGGAGAAGGAGGGATGGAGAAAGGAGGAATGGAAAAAGACGGATGGAGGAAGGAGGGATGGAAGAAGCAGGGATGGAGGAAGGAGGGATGGAAGAAGCAGGGATGGAGGAAGGAGGGATGGAAGGAGGAGGGATGGGAGAAGGAGGGATGGAGAAAGGAGGAATGGAAAAAGACGGATGGAGGAAGGAGGGATGGAAGAAGCAGGGATGGAAGGAGGAGGGATGGAGGAAGCAGGGATGGAGGAAGGAGGGATGGAGGAATGGAAGGAGGAGGGATGGAAGGAGGAGGGATGGAGGAAGGAGGGATGGGAGAAGGACGGATGGAGGAATGGAAGAAGGAGGGATGGAGGAAGCAGGGATGGAGGAAGGAGGGATGGAGGAATGGAAGGAGGAGGGATGGAAGGAGGAGGGATGGAGGAAGGAGGGATGGAAGAAGCAGGGATGGAGGAAGGAGGGATGGAAGGAGGAGGGATGGAGGAATGGAAGGAGGAGGGATGGAGGAAGCAGGGATGGAAGAAGCAGGGATGGAGGAAGGAGGGATGGAGGAATGGAAGGAGGAGGGATGGAGGAAGGAGGGATGGAAGGAGGAGGGATGAAAGGAGGAGGGATGAAAGAAGCAGGGATGGAGGAAGCAGGGATGGAAGAAGCAGGGATGGAGGAAGGAGGGATGGAGGAATGGAAGGAGGGAGGGATGGAGGAAGGAGGGATGGAAGGAGGGGAGGGATGAAAGGAGGAGGGATGAAAGAAGCAGGGATGGAGGAAGCAGGGATGGAAGAAGCAGGGATGGAGGAAGGAGGGATGGAGGAATGGAAGGAGGAGGGATGGAGGAAGGAGGGATGGAAGGAGGAGGGATGGAGGAATGGAAGGAGGAGGGATGGAGGAACCGCTCCAGATTCCATCCCGGCTGTCGCAGAGACGGGGACCTGATGGAGGGATGGAGGAAGGAGGGATGGAAGAAGGAGGGATGGAGGACTGGAAGGAGGAGGGATGAAAGAAGCAGGGATGGAGGAGGGAGGGATGGAAGAAGGACGGATGGAGGACTGGAAGGAGGAGGGATGGAAGAAGGAGGGATGGAGGAATGGAAGGAGGAGGGATGGAGGAAGGAGGGATGGAAGAAGGAGGAGGGATGGAGAGGATGGAGGACTGGAAGGAGGAGGGATGGAAGAAGGAGGGATGGAGGAACCGCTCCAGATTCCATCCCGGCTGTCGCAGAGACGGGGACCTGATGGAGGGATGGAGGAAGGAGGGATGGAAGAAGGAGGGATGGAGGACTGGAAGGAGGAGGGATGGAAGGAGAAGGGATGGAGGAAGGAGGGATGGAAGAAGCAGGGATGGAGGAAGGAGGGATGGAAGGAGGAGGGATGGAGGAATGGAAGGAGGAGGGATGGAAGGAGGAGGGATGGAGGAAGGACCGATGGAAGGAGGAGGGATGGAGGAAGGAGGGATGGAAGAAGCAGGGATGGAAGGAGGGAGGGATGAAAGAAGCAGGGATGGAGGAAGGAGGGATGGAGGAAGGAGGGATGGAAGGAGGAGGGATGGAGGAATGGAAGGAGGAGGGATGGAAGGAGAAGGGATGGAGGAAGGAGGGATGGAAGAAGCAGGGATGGAGGAAGGAGGGATGGAAGGAGGAGGGATGGAGGAATGGAAGGAGGAGGGATGGAAGGAGGACGGATGGAAGAAGCAGGGATGGAGGAAGGAGGGATGGAGGGAGGAGGGATGGAGGAATGGAAGGAGGAGGGATGGAAGGAGGACGGATGGAAGAAGCAGGGATGGAGGAAGGAGGGATGGAGGGATGGAAGGAGGAGGGATGGAAGAAGCAGGGATGGAAGGAGGAGGGATGGAGGAAGGAGGGATGGAGGAAGGAGGGATGGAAGAAGCAGGGATGGAAGGAGGAGGGATGGAAGAAGCAGGGATGGAGGAAGGAGGGATGGAGGGATGGAAGGAGGAGGGATGGAAGAAGCAGGGATGGAAGGAGGAGGGATGGAGGAAGGAGGGATGGAAGGAGGAGGGATGGAGGAAGGAGGGATGGAGGAAGGAGGGATGGAAGGAGGAGGGATGGAGGAAGGAGGGATGGAAGAAGGAGGGATGGAAGGAGGGATGGAGGAAGGAGGGATGGAAGGAGGAGGAATAGAGGAAGGAGGGATGGAGGAAGGAGGGATGGAGGAAGGAGGGATGGAGGAAGGAGGGATGGAAGAAGGAGGGATGGAGGAAGGAGGGATGGAAGAAGCAGGGATGGAGGAAGCAGGGATGGAGGAAGGAGGGATGGAGGAAGGATTGAAGGAAGAGGGATGGAGAAGGGGGGGATGGAAGAAGGAGGGATGGAAGAAGGAGGGATGGAGGAAGAGGGATGGAAGGAGGAGGGATGGAGGGAAGGATTGAAGGAAGAGGGATGGAGAAGGGGGGATGGAAGAAGGAGGGATGGAGGAAGAGGGATGGAAGGAGGAGGGATGGAGGAAGGAGGGATGAAGAAGCAGGGATGGAGGAAGGAGGAATGAAGGAAGGAGGGATGGAAGAAGGGATGGATGGAAGGAGGAGGGATGGAAGGACGGATGGAGGAAGGAGGGATGGAAGAAGGAGGGATGGAAGGAGGAGGAATGAAGGAAGGAGGGATGGAAGGAGGAGGAATGAAGGAAGGAGGGATGGAAGGAGGAGGAATGGAGGAAGGACGGATGGAAGAAGGAGGGATGGAGGAAGGAGGGATGGAAGAAGCAGGGATGGAAGAAGGAGGAATGGAAGGAGGAGGGATGGAAGGAGGGATGGAGGAAGGAGGGTGGAAGGAGGAGGGATGGAGGAAGGAGGGATGGAGGGAGGAGGAATGGAGGAAGGAGGGATGGAGGAAGGAGGGATGGAAGGAGGAGGGATGGAGGAAGGACGGATGGAAGAAGGAGGGATGGAAGAAGGACGGATGGAGGAAGGAGGGATGGAGGAACCGCTCCAGATTCCATCCCAGCTGTCGCAGAAACGGGAACCTGATGGAGGGATGGAGGAAGGAGGGATGGAAGGAGGAGGGATGGAGGGAGGAGGAATGAAGGAAGGAGGGATGGAAGAAGGAGGGATGGAGGAAGAACGGATGGAAGGAAGGAGGGATGAAGGAAGGACGGATGGAAGGAGGAGGGATGGAGGAAGGACGGATGGAGGAAGGACGGATGGAGGAAGGAGGGATGGAGGAAGGAGGGATGGAAGGAGGAGGGATGGAGGAAGGAGGAATAGGAGGAAGGAGGGATGGAGGAAGGAGGGATGGAAGGAGGGGTGGAAGGAGGAGGGATGGAAGAAGGAGGGATGGAGGGAGGATGAATGAAGGAAGGACGGATGGAAGAAGGAGGGATGGAGGAAGGAGGGTGGAAGGAGGAGGGATGGAAGGAGGGATGGAGGAAGGAGGGATGGAGGAAGGAGGGTGGAAGGAGGAGGGATGGAAGAAGGAGGGATGGAGGGAGGATGAATGAAGGAAGGACGGATGGAAGAAGGAGGAATGGAGGAAGGACGGATGGAAGAAGGAGGGATGGAGGAAGGACGGATGGAAGGAAGGAGGGATGGAGGAAGGACGGATGGAAGAAGGAAGAACGGATGGAAGGAAGGAGGGATGGAGGAAGGACGGATGGAAGGAGGGAGGGATGGAGGAAGAACAGATGGAAGGAGGAGGGATGGAGGGAGGAGGAATGAAGGAAGGAGGGATGGAAGAAGGAGGAATGGAGGAAGGACGGATGGAAGAAGGAGGGATGGAGGAAGGACGGATGGAAGGAGGAGGGATGGAGGAAGGACGGATGGAAGAAGGAGGGATGGAAGAAGGACGGATGGAGGAAGGAGGGATGGAAGGAGGAGGGATGGAGGAAGGACGGATGGAAGAAGGAGGGATGGAAGGAAGGAGGGATGGAGGAAGGACGGATGGAAGGAGGAGGGATGGAGGAAGGACGGATGGAAGAAGGAGGGATGGAAGGAAGGAGGGATGGAGGAAGGACGGATGGAAGGAGGAGGGATGGAGGAAGGACGGATGGAAGAAGGAGGGATGGAGGAAGAACGGATGGAAGGAAGGAGGGATGGAGGAAGGACGGATGGAAGGAGGAGGGATGGAGGAAGAACGGATGGAAGAAGGAGGGATGGAGGAAGGACGGATGGAAGGAGGAGGGATGGAGGAAGAACGATGGAAGAAGGAGGGATGGAGGAAGAACGGATGGAAAGAAGGAGGGATGAAGGAAGGAGGGATGGAAGGAGGAGGGATGGAGGGAGGAGGGATGGAGGAAGGACGGATGGAAGGAGGAGGGATGGAGGGAGGAGGGATGGAGGGAGGAGGGATGGAGGAAGGACGGATGGAAGGAGGAGGGATGGAGGGAGGAGGGATGGAGGAAGGACGGATGGAAGGAGGAGGGATGGAGGGAGGAGGGATTGAAGGAGGAGGGATGGAGGGAGGAGGGATGGAGGAAGGACGGATGGAAGGAGGAGGGATGGAGGGAGGAGGGATGGAAGGAGGAGGGATGGAGGGAGGAGGGGTGGAAGGAGGAGGGATGGAGGAAACGCTGCAGGAACAGATGGAGACCAGAGATGGATGGATGGATGGATAGATGGACAGACGTATGGACGGATGGAAAGACGGACCATTCATCCGTTTTTGCGTGTTTGTTGTTAACGTTTCTTTTAAAACACAATTCAGAATCAGAATTTTATTTATTACCACTTTTCTCAATTTCAACTCATTTCACTGACGAGATTTTTTTCTGTCTTTAATAGGAGGCACGAATCATTCTGAGGATGGATGGAGATAGATAGATAGATAGATAGATAGATAGATAGATAGATAGATAGATAGATAGATAGATAGATAGATAGATAGATAGATAGATAGATAGATAGATAGATAGATAGATAGATAAGCCCCGTTTCCACCCGTGGGTCTGGGTCAGGTCGGGCCGGATCGGGTGGGTTTGGGTACGGATGTGTTGATTTCACGCTGTGTCCCCACAGCAACCTGTACCCTTATTCTGGAGGTGGAGAATTAGCTGGACAGCGCTGCTACGTGATTGTGTGACATCATCGCCGTGTAACGCAGTTTAACCAAAACACCGGCGCCACACGTGACAGAAACAGAAAGGAGTCACCCCGGCTTTGTTTTTACGCTGGGTCACGTGGGAAGTGGCGGATTTTTCAATGAATCAGCTGATTGTTGTGTGTTAGCTCCACCTCTTTGGTCCGGATCGGTTAGGTCAGTACCCCTACCGAAGGGTGCCAAAAAAGTAGGCCGGGTCGGGTCGGATATAAGGGTACCCGTCCCAGTTTTTATCTGTGGAGACGCAAAAAAACGTGGACCGATCCAGCCCGACCCGACCCAGACCCGCTGGTGGAAACGGGGCTATAGATAGATAGATAGATAGATAGATAGATAGATAGATAGATAGATAGATAGATAGATAGATAGATAGCAGCCTCACCTTCAGGTCATAAATCTGATCAGTGACGTCGTCCTTCTTGCTGACATTGGAGAAGGAACGAAGTGCACCTGTAAGTCGTGGAGGAGCCATGGTCCTCCTGGTCCTCCTGGTTCTCCTGGCCCTCCTGGTTCTTCAGGTTCTCCTGGTTCTTCAGGTTCTCCTGGTTCTTCAGGTTCTTCAGGTTCTCCTTCAGGAAAATGCAGCAGATTAAACATTAAACAGCTGTGCAGAAACCTGACCCTCGCTGGACCAATCGTCCGTCTCCTCCATGTGTCCTCAGGAGCACCGCTGTCTTGGCTGGAGAGTGACTGAAATAACTTTTTTTTGTGACTGAAATAACTTTATTAGCTAAATAAGCTGATGATGACGCATCAACTCTGAACCATGACCCGGATATTCGGGTCCTCTCACATCTAGACTCGGTCATAAAGTTGCGTTTACAACGACCAAACGTCATCTTTCACACCTAACGAGTGTGACATAAGCCACCGCTGTCTGTCCCTGAACTTTACACGTTCAAACGCTCCGTTTTCACACACAAACGTTATGAAAGCTGCTCCATGCTGGCTCAGCGTCGCTAGCTAACTCCAGCTAGTTAGCCTGACTCCAGCGTTTTAGCCGCATTAGCTTCGGCGCGGGGAGGAAACGCTGGACGGAAAGTTGTTTTTTATTTTAACTGAATGAACCAAATATGTCAAATAAGACTTCACCTGCCAACGCGGCGCGTGGAAGTTCCGTCAGAGACTCGCGCACAGACAGAAGTGTGCAAGTTGCCTGCCGGCAGATGTCAACACAACTTCCACGGCGCGCTCGGAACCCTGGGTAATGTAGTCTAAACCACCAATTTACCCGAGAAATTACCACAGGAAGTGCGATTGTAAAGACTACATTACCCATAAACACGTAGCGCGACGGTACACGCACACACACGCGCACACGGTCGACTGTCATATAAACTGTTGATGGTTAAAAAACGAGTAAACTGGTTTGTGGGTTTGACGGTGGCGCGAGCCCTTCCGCACGAGCAGAGCCCGGATGACGTCAAAGTGGTTTTAATTTCATTTCACTCAAGAAATGTTTTCAAAGATTTACTAACAATTTTAAAAACATTATTATCATCATCATTATTATTATTATTATTATTATTATTATTATTATTATTATTATTATTATTAATATATTTTATTATTATTATTATTGTTATTATTATTATTATTATTATTATTATTATTATTATTATTATTCATTTAATTATTTATTTATTTAAATTGGGCTTAATTAATTCCACTTATTCCTCTCGTGTAAAATGGCATCAATCATGATGGACTCAAGAAATATGTTTTCAAAGATTTACTAACAATTTTAAAAACATTATCAGTATTATTATTATTATTATTATTATTATTATTATTATTATTATTTCATTATTATTATTCATTTATTTATTTATTTAAATTGGTCTAATTCTATTTCACTTATTCCTCTCGTGTAAAATGGCACCAATCATGATGGACTCATGAAATATAAGTTGTTCAAAGATTTACTAACAACTCTAAAAACATGATTATTATTACTTTATTTATTGATTAAACTCTGTGTTTGCTTCACGTCTTTCATTGAATATCTAAAAGCTGGTGTGGAGCCGGTGAACATGACCAACTGTGACCTGGACCAGGACCTCCTGGACAGGGAACAGTAGGCACTTTCAGACTGTAGGAACCTTCTGGAGTTCCTAGAACCTTTTCAGGAACCAGGGCGTTTTTGGTGACACATAGGAACCAGGAACCTCAGACCTCAGTTCCTAGAACCTTTTCCGGAACCAGGACGTTTTTGGTGACACAGAGGAACCAGGAACCTCAGACCTCAGTTCCTAGAACCTTTTCAGGAACCAGGACGTTTTTGGTGACACAAAGGAACCAGGAACCTCAGACCTCAGTTCCTAGAACCTTTTCCGGAACCAGGACGTTTTTGGTGACACATAGGAACCAGGAGCCTCAGACCTCAGTTCCTAGAACCTTTTCAGGAACCAGGCTGTTCTTGGTGACACATAGGAACCAGGAACCTCGGACCTCAGTTCCTAGAACCTTTTCCGGAACCAGGCTGTTTTTGGTGACACATAGGAACCAGGAACCTCAGACCTCAGTTCCTAGAACCTTTTCAGGAACCAGGCTGTTTTTGGTGACACATAGGAACCAGGAACCTCAGACCTCAGTTCCTAGAACCTTTTCAGGAACCAGGCCGTTTTTGGTGACACATAGGAACCAGGAACCTCAGACCTCAGTTCCTAGAACCTTTTCAGGAACCAGGATGTTTTTGGTGACACATAGGAACCAGGAACCTCAGACCTTAGTTCCTAGAACCTTTTCAGGAACCAGGCCGTTTTGGTGACACATAGGAACCAGGAACCTCAGACCTCAGTTCCTAGAACCTCTTCAGGAACCAGGACGTTTTTGGTGACACATAGGAACCAGGAACCTCAGACCTCAGTTCCTAGAACCTTTTCAGGAACCAGGCTGTTTTTGGTGACACATAGGAACCAGGAACCTCGGACCTCAGTTCCTAGAACCTTTTCAGGAACCAGAACGTTTTTGGTGACACATAGGAACCAGGAACCTCGGACCTCAGTTCCTAGAACCTCTTCAGGAACCAGGACGTTTTTGGTGACACATAGGAACCAGGAACCTCAGACCTCAGTTCCTAGAACCTTTTCAGGAACCAGGCTGTTTTTGGTGACACATAGGAACCAGGAACCTCGGACCTCAGTTCCTAGAACCTTTTCAGGAACCAGGACGTTTTTGGTGACACAGAGGAACCAGGAACCTCAGACCTCAGTTCCTAGAACCTTTTCAGGAACCAGGACGTTTTTGGTGACACATAGGAACCAGGAACCTCGGACCTCAGTTCCTAGAACCTCTTCAGGAACCAGGACGTTTTTGGTGACACATAGGAACCAGGAACCTCAGACCTCAGTTCCTAGAACCTTTTTCAGGGAACCAGGACGTTTTTGGTGACACATAGGAACCAGGAACCTCGGACCTCAGTTCCTAGAACCTTTTCAGGAACCAGGCTGTTTTTGGTGACACATAGGAACCAGGAACCTCAGACCTCAGTTCCTTTTTAGCTCCTACTCCGAGGCAGGATCTTTTCAGGGTTCCACAGGAACTGAAATACGTAGATGTTTGGTGATTGGTAGAACTGGTAAGCCCCGCCCATTTAGGCCGATATCCGATATACCGATGTTTTAAAACCTGGTTTGTTGTTTGAACAGCTGTCATTAAGTTTGACTTGTTCTACATAAACACAAGTTGATGTATTTTTCTAAATTTGCACAAGGAATGAATATTACATCATTTATTTTTCAGCTTTAATATCGGTATCGGTATCGATATCTATATCGATATTGGTTATCGGCCACATGAATTTTAAAACATCGGTATATTGGATATCAGCCAAAATTTCAATATGGTGCATCTCTCCTGCAGACTCCAGGAGCTTCTGTCCAGGCTGCGTTTGCTGTATGTGGCCGATAACCGATATCGATACCGATAGTTA
Organism: Atherinomorus stipes; assembly: GCA_023101725.1. Taxonomy (NCBI): domain Eukaryota; kingdom Metazoa; phylum Chordata; class Actinopteri; order Atheriniformes; family Atherinidae; genus Atherinomorus; species Atherinomorus stipes. The sequence goes on from JALJCO010010845.1 coordinate 44,427, forward strand.
ATGACAGTTGTTCAAACAAAACTAATATGTGCGTGATATCCTAGAACCACCTGGAGTTTCTTCTCCCTGAGAAAAAAAACAAAACAAAACCCCAAAACGGGATATTTGGTAAAGGTGGAAAAAAAAATACTGACAGACTGAAATATCGCGATATTTTCATATGCTGATATCATACTGATAATTTAAAATGCGGTATCGATCTAGTTTACAAACAAAATCTTGGGAGATGTCGTTCTGTTACGAAATCTCATGATAGCGAGATAAATAAATCAATACTGCGTTTTTAAATATCAATATGAAATCTGCATATGAAAATATCGTGATATTTCAGTGTATCAATAATTTTTCCAGCCCTGGTATTTGGTTGTTTACACAAATGAGCGTATAAACTCTGTTCACACAAAACATCCAAAAAGAAACTGTCTTTAGAAGTTTTAAAGTCTGTAAAAAAGACGTTTGTTTTATTTTAGACTTTAGAAACAGCTGATGGTTTAAGTATCGGTTAACTATCAGTGGCCAATGTCCGATACTCCGTTTTAAGGATGATATAGGCCGATATGGATAGGGGGCTGATTCTGCGGTGCATCCCTCGTCTGCAGGCATCTTCTGCTGGGCTGACATGCAGCCTGCAGGTCTTCTGAGCATGCGGATGCCTTCGGTTCACCTCCCACCTCCGTGGGGTGAAGGAACGGGGAACGTGGTGGGAGGAGGTTCATCAGCAGCATCCTGAGAGCAGGAAGGTGACGGCAGGGCCTGCAGATGAACATATAGGCTGTGCTCATAAATATTAATACGACCTTAAACGTGACATCATCTGCTGCAGACTGGATTCATGAACGGTGCTGCAGTCAGGATTTACAGGAAATGTTGTTTTTCAGATTCGTTAAAACACCCGACAAAGTTTGCAAATGTGGCAGAAAAAGTTTAATAAATGCATGTTCACAAGGTTCGCTTCGGTGTCGGATTAGCATAAATTAAAACCAGAAAAAACGTGTGCTTAAGTTTGCAGACCTGGTTGGTGAGGATGACACAGAAGCTGACGTTTCAGAGGATCATTGTGCCTCCGTTTTATAAAATTATCATGAAACTAAACGTTTGTGTGGTCATTGTAGAATATCATGCATGCTTTTGGAAAATGACACCTGATGAAGTTTAGATGGGACCTGAGAGGTTAAAGCCAGAGTTGCTGCTCGGAAACACTTCTGCTGGGGGGGGGGGGGGGGGGGGAATGTTCCTTCCATCCCGACAGCATCAGCACATCACGTATTCATAAAAATGAAGGAAACAGTCAGACCTCTGCGAGAGCTGCAGCTCTGTGAAACTCTGACCAGCTCCTGCCATCCACACCAGCAGCAGGAACGGAGCCTTCGCCAGCCCCCCCCCCCCCCGAGAACCGCCGCTGACCAATCACACGTTAGCAACCGTAACTAAGGAAAGGCGATTCTGGTAAACTTCCCTTACATAGATGGTGCATAGATAGGAATTTCAAGTCTGATGACAGATATCCAGAACGTTTGGGTGATGTTGTATTTTTTGCCTTCTCAATAAGAAAAAAAAAAAAAAAAACCATAAGTAAAGCGATGTGGAATATGGAATAGGGATGGGCGATACCGAAATCTTTCATGTCGATACCATACCAGTAGTTTATTGCACTTTTCAGCGATACCAATATCGATACCGATACTTTTTGTCCTTTAAAGAAAAAATCACACGATTGTACATTTTGCATTAATATATTCAATGAAAGGCCAATATCAGATTTAAGTAAAACCTGAGAACAGAAGTACTGGAAAAAAAACGCTTTTAAAACAATGATAAAAAGTAGTGATGATAAAATAAAATAAAAATTCAAAACGTCTTTTAATTGTCACATAACATAATATATACTAACTAAAATAATCACATTTATTACATGAAAAATGTTAAAATAGATAATGTAATAGTAATATTATAAATTTACCTAAACATAATGTACAATAACCTGCATTAAACCACTGAAAGACAACAAAGCATCATCATCATCATTAACAGTAGCAGCATCATCATGACATCTGATAGGCTACCACCATCATGTGACACAGAAGCTAGAATCTGATAGGCTACCACCATCATGTGATACAGAAGCTAGAATCTGATAGGCTACCACCATCATATGACGCAGAAGCTAGAATCTGATAGGCTACCACCATCATGTGACACAGAAGCTAGAATCTGATAGGCTACCACCATCATGTGATGCAGAAGCTAGAATCTGATAGGCTACCACCATCATGTGACTCAGAAGCTAGAATCTGATAGGCTACCACCATCATGTGACACAGAAGCTAGAATCTGATAGGCTACCACCATCATGTGACACAGAAGCTAGAATCTGATAGGCTACCACCATCATGTGATGCAGAAGCTAGAATCTGATAGGCTACCACCATCATGTGACACAGAAGCTAGAATCTGATAGGCTACCACCATCATGTGATGCAGAAGCTAGAATCTGATAGGCTACCACCATCATGTGACACAGAAGCTAGAATCTGATAGGCTACCACCATCATATGATGCAGAAGCTAGAATCTGATAGGCTACCACCATCATGTGATACAGAAGCTAGAATCTGATAGGCTACCACCATCATGTGATACAGAAGCTAGAATCTGATAGGCTACCACCATCATGTGATACAGAAGCTAGAATCTGATAGGCTACCACCATCATGTGATACAGAAGCTACAATCTGATAGGCTACCACCATCATGTGATACAGAAGCTAGAATCTGATAGGCTACCACCATCATGTGATACAGAAGCTAGAATCTGATAGGCTACCACCATCATGTGACACAGAAGCTAGAATCTGATAGGCTACCACCATCATGTGACACAGAAGCTAGAATCTGATAGGCTACCACCATCATGTGACACAGAAGCTAGAATCTGATAGGCTACCACCATCATGTGATACAGAAGCTAGAATCTGAAAGGCTACCACCATCATGTGACACAGAAGCTAGAATCTGATAGGCTACCACCATCATGTGATACAGAAGCTAGAATCTGATAAGCTACCACCATCATGTGATACAGAAGCTAGAATCTGATAGGCTACCACCATCATGTGATACAGAAGCTAAAATCTGATAGGCTACCACCATCATGTGATACAGAAGCTACAATCTGATAGGCTACCACCATCATGTGACACAGAAGCTAGAATCTGATAGGCTACCACCATCATGTGACACAGAAGCTAGAATCTGATAGGCTACCACCATCATGTGATACAGAAGCTAGAATCTGATAGGCTACCACCATCATGTGATACAGAAGCTACAATCTGATAGGCTACCACCATCATGTGACACAGAAGCTAGAATCTGATAGGCTACCACCATCATGTGATACAGAAGCTAGAATCTGATAGGCTACCACCATCATGTGATACAGAAGCTAGAATCTGATAGGCTACCACCATCATGTGATACAGAAGCTAGAATCTGATAGGCTACCACCATCATGTGATGCAGAAGCTAGAATCTGATAGGCTACCACCATCATGTGATACAGAAGCTAGAATCTGATAGGCTACCACCATCATGTGACACAGAAGCTAGAATCTGATAGGCTACCACCATCATGTGATACAGAAGCTAGAATCTGATAGGCTACCACCATCATGTGATACAGAAGCTAGAATCTGATAGGCTGATCTGACAGTGGAAGTAACGAGGGGTAGTGGAGGTAATGAGGGGTAGTGTAATGAAGGGTAGTGGACGTAATGAGGGGTAGTGGACGTAATGAGGGGTCGTGGACGTAATGAGGGGTAGTGGACGTAACGAGGGGTAGTGGAGGTAATGAGGGGTAGTGTAAGAAGGGGTAGTGGAGGTAATGAGGGGTAGTGTAAAGAGGGGTAGTGGATGTAACGAGGGGTAGTGTAACGAGGGGTAGTGGATGTAACGAGGGGTAGTGTAACGAGGGGTAGTGGATGTAACGAGGGGTAGTGTAGTGAGGGGTAGTGGAGGTAATGAGGGGTAGTGTAATGAAGGGTAGTGGACGTAATGAGGGGTAGTGGACGTAATGAGGGGTAGTGGACGTAATGAGGGGTAGTGGACGTAATGAGGGGTCGTGGACGTAATGAGGGGTAGTGGATGTAACGAGGGGTAGTGTAACGAGGGGTAGTGGATGTAACGAGGGGTAGTGTAGTGAGGGGTAGTGGAGGTAATGAGGGGTAGTGTAATGAAGGGTAGTGGACGTAATGAGGGGTAGTGGACGTAATGAGGGGTAGTGGACGTAATGAGGGGTCGTGGACGTAATGAGGGGTAGTGGAGGTAATGAGGGGTAGTGTAAGGAGGGGTAGTGGAGGTAATGAGGGGTAGTGTAATGAAGGGTAGTGGACGTAATGAGGGGTAGTGGAGGTAATGAGGGGTAGTGGACGTAACGAGGGGTAGTGGAGGTAATGAGGGGTAGTGTAAGGAGGGGTAGTGGAGGTAATGAGGGGTAGTGTAATGAAGGGTAGTGGATGTAACAAGGGGTAGTGGACGTAACGAGGGGTAGTGGACGTAACGAGGGGTAGTGGACGTAACGAGGGGTAGTGGACATAAAGAGGGGTAGTGGACATAGTGAGGAGCAGTGGACGTAACGAGGGGTTGTTTATGTAACGTGGGGTAATGGATGTTACGAGTGGTAGTGGACATAACGAGGGGTAGTGGACATAGTGAGGAGCAGTGGACGTAACGAGGGGTTGTTTATGTAACGTGGGGTAATGGATGTTACGAGTGGTAGTGGACGTAACGAGGTGTAGTGGACGTAACCAGGAGTAGTGGACGTAACGAGGGGTAGTGGATGTAACCAGGAGTAGTGGACGTAAAGAGGGGTAGTGGACGTAACGAGGAGTAGTGGACGTAACGAGGAGTAGTGGACGTAAAGAGGAGTAGTGGACGTAACGAGGAGTAGTGGACATGACGAGGAGTAGTGGACGTAACGAGGCGTAGTGGACGTAAAGAGGAGTAGTGGACGTAACGAGGAGTAGTGGACATGACGAGGGGTAGTGGACGTAACGAGGTGTAGTGGACGTAAAGAGGAGTAGTGGACATGACGAGGAGTAGTGGACGTAACGAGGTGTAGTGGACGTAAAGAGGAGTAGTGGACATGACGAGGAGTAGTGGACGTAACGAGGTGTAGTGGACGTAAAGAGGAGTAGTGGACATGACGAGGAGTAGTGGACGTAACGAGGAGTAGTGGACGTAAAGAGGAGTAGTGGACGTAACGAGGCGTAGTGGACATGACGAGGCGTAGTGGACATGACGAGGCGTAGGGGCCATGAATCTGGACCTCCAGAGTGAGGGACGTCAGATGCTGACTTGCTGAGGAAGGACCAGAGAAAAGAGGACAGCACCCTCTGGAGAGCGACAGGACTCGGAGAAGAAAACTCACAAATGTACAGATTACACATTTGTTCGTCACGTTAGCCAGAGTCGCCGCGCTAGCTCGGCTAAAATAATGATGGAAAGCTTGCAAAGGCTTTTTGGCAGTTTACAAGAGACAACAGTCGTCATGGCAACCTCTCTGTGTGGTTGTTTT
>JALJCO010010845.1:52500-55920 GCA_023101725.1 Atherinomorus stipes
CAGTGGAGGTTCTCTGGAGGACCAATCACGCTTCTCCATCTGCAATCTGATGGAGGAGTCTGGGTTTGGTGGTTGCCAGGACAACGGTACTTGTCTGACTGCATTGTGCCAAGTGTAAAGTTTGGTGGAGGGGGGATTATGGTGTGGGGGTGTTTTCAGGAGCTGGGCTTGGCCCCTTAGTTCCAGTGAAAGGAACTCTGAATGCTTCAGCATAACAAGACATTCTGGACAATTCCATGTCCCAACTTTGTGGGACCAGTTTGGAACTGGCCCCTTCCTCTTCCAACATGACTGTGCACCACAAAGCAGGTCCATGAAGACCTGGATGCAGAGTCTGGTGTGGAGGAACTGGACTGGCCTGCACAGAGTCCTGACCTCATCCCCATAGAACAGCTTTGGGATGAATCAGAGCGGAGACTGAGAGCCAGGCCTTCTGGTCCAACATCAGTGTGACCTCACAAATGTGCTTCTGGAAGATGGTCAAAGATTCCCAGAAACACTCCTAAACCTTGTGGACAGTTTTCCCAGAAGATGAAGCTGTTCTAGCTGCAAAGGTGGACCAACATCATCCTGAACCCGACGGATCAGGAATGATGTTACTGAAGCTCAGATGTGGGTCACGGTGAGACGATACTTTTGGTAGTATGTGTATATGTATGTATGTAGACACACTTTCCCATTGAATTCTGACTGGCAGTATTTATGTATATCTCATAGATAGATAGATAGATAGATAGATAGATAGATAGATAGATAGATAGATAGATAGATAGATAGATAGATAGATAGATAGATAGATAGATAGATAGATAGATAGATAGATAGATAGATAGATAGATAGATAGATAGATAGATAGATAGATGTGGTGATAGAAATTCCTCTTTATCAAGGTTCAGGCAGGACATATAAAGTAAAACACTCCAGAGAAAGTTGAAAGGAGGCAGCGGTGTTGAATGGCCCGATTCCTCTTGTTTCGGAGAGTTGCTGTAGACGGGATGAAAGATTTTTATAGATGTTGGTGAGAACGGAATGTCAGAAAAGGCCAAAGAAATATTCTAATTTCTGTTGATCCATACATCCAGAAAAGCATATAAATAATGAGACGTTCCTAAATGACGTCGTTTCCAGTAAATTCTGGACGCTACCCACTCAGGACACTTGGATTACATTGGACGAGCAGTATGGAGGAATATGGACACGTTTTTGTGGACTTTTATGGACCTTTTTGGCTCGGACCCCGGTGAACTCCATTATATGAAAGTTGGGGGGAAACGAGAAGCCTTCCTGATCACCGGCTGCATTTGAGATATTAAAAAAGTGCTGCAGAGTCTTTCTCACCATGAGGGGAAGTGGAAGATAAAGTTACATCATTCTGTGGGTGGAATGTTCCTTTAACCTCTAAAACCACACCAAGCATGGCTCTCTGTTTGCAGTGCAAATGCATGCTTGCTTCAGGTATTTATTCCGTCATTGCTATTGTTAATACAACGATCAGGTTGAGCAGAAGCAGCTGGAGATCTTTGTAGTTTTTCACCTCAAATAAGCATCGACCTCCCTCTGATCCAGTATTAACGTCTCAGGTGTATGAGTCTGGTTGTGGGGCTTTCTGATAAAAGCCAGAGGAGAGGGTTTAGCATGGAGTAAGTGTCTGTGTCCTTTTAGCTGAGAAGTCACTGCCACACAACAGAAATGGAGGAATACAGCAGCTTCTGCAACCTTGATCCGGAGCATCCATCACTGCACCGCGGAGCGCTGCATGCAGTCACAAGCCCATTTCACACAGATTGCCCTGTAATGCTGCTGAGCTCGCCAGCCTGTCACGCTGCCGCTGCTCACCTTCGCTCAGTCACACTGACCAAACACATGCAGCCTGGCGCCGTTACAGCCAGCGCTTCCAAATAGCATGTTAGCACCGTGGAAGCAGGGCCGTGACGGGACGGACTGGGACCACTTTCCTCAGACACAGATGTCAGCTCGCTCGGAGGCACGAGAGCTTTGCTTCAGATTACATCACAAATGGTGAAAATCCCAGCAGTCCGAGTGCTGCAGCCGCTGCAGACTGTCACAGCGGCCCAAACACCACCACCAATGCGCTGAAGTGAAGATAATCACACTGCAAAAACGCAAATCTTACCAAGAATATTTCTCATTTCTACTCAAAATATCTCATCACACTCAAAATGAGACAAAAGGACCTGAAGAGAAACATTTCAGTCAGATAAAGGAACTTGTTCTTAGACAAATGCATCAAATTTCAAGAAATCTGATCAAGAAAATGTTGCTTTTTCCATTGGCAGATTTTTTTTGCTTATTGCAAACAAGTATTTTTAAAAAAAACTTATTTTAAAGACACACGACGGAACTTTTAGCAGTTTTCTCAGTGACCCCCCCATCGGCGGATAAACCAGCATCCATCTTCATACCTGCACTGTGATTCCCTCCAGCCAGACTCTTCTTCTGTCCCTTCCTCTCTTTCCTTTCTTCTCCTCCTCCGGTGACGTTTCCTTGCGTTTCTTTACCGAATCCGACGTGATGCGTTCAAACACCCGCGGTGTTGGTCCCGGGTTTACATCCGGTTGCTCATACGTGACGCGGTGCTGCAGCCAATAGTCGACTGCGACGTCACGGTCGCGTCCCGGGTGGGAATCCTACATTCTGCTGTTTCTGAGCCCCCGGATGCCGCTGGGCAGTGACGGCTCGAAAATGTGCACGATGAATGTTGGTGTGACATCAAAACGGGTCAGAAACGCAGATTTTTACGGTCTAAAAGTTTCGTTGTGGGTCTTTAAGAGTGGCCAAGAATTTTTGCTTGTAATAAGAAAAAAAATTCTGCCAATGGAACAAGCACAATTTTCTTGATCAGATTTCTTGAAATTAGATGCATTTGTGTTAAAACAAGTTCCTTTATCTCACTGAAATGTTTCTCTTCAGGTACTTTTGTCTCATTTTGAGTATGATGAGATATTTTGATTAGAAATGAGAGAAATATACTAAGATTTGAGTTTTTGCAGTGTAATGACACAACCTTAAACTTTAAAGCTGCTGCTCACAGATTTAAGAGATTAAATGTAAAAAGACACCTAAATATACCTAAATGTATAAAGACACAGAATAATTAAAACAATACCTAAAAACACACCTGTAGAGTACTACAGTGCTGCAGAGAGTAAAGAACCTTTATCACTGAAAAAATTCAAATCTTACCGAGTACATTTTCTAATTTCTAGTCAAAATATCTCATCACACTAAAAATAAGACAAAATCGCCTTCAGTAGCAGAGATGACAGTTCAGGTGCTGAGAAAGACTGAGATCACATCACGATGAGAATCTCCCGTTCCACCTCATGGTGATGAGAATCTCCCGTTCCACCTCATCGCGATGAGAATCTCCCGTTCCACCTCATGGCGATGAGAATCTC
>JALJCO010010847.1:0-20456 GCA_023101725.1 Atherinomorus stipes
GGCCCTGCGTGAAAAGGACTGCTCCTAAACCTAATAACTTGTTGTTCCACCCTTAGGCAGCAACAAGTTCTGCACCCAAGTGTTTGTGATAACTGGCAATGAGTCTTCCACAGCGCTGTGGAGGAATTTTGTTCGAAAAATATTTGCAGAATTGTCAGTAGAATTCAGCCACATTGGAGGGTTTTCCAGCATGGTTCCACCTTTTAAGGTCATGCCACAGCATCTCTGTGGGATTCAGGTCAGGACTTTGACTAAGCTGCTCCCAAAGCCTTCATCTCGTTTTTTTTCTTAAGCCATTCAGAGGTGGACTTGCTGGGGTGTTCTGGATCATTGTCCTGCTGCAGAACCCAAGTGCGCTTCAGCTTGAGGTCACCAAATAGATGGCCACAGACATTCTCCTCTGTGTGAATTTTTGTTAGACAGCAAAATCTCATGGTTCCATTTACCACAGCAAGTCTTCCAGGTCCTGAAGCAGCAAAACAGCTCTGCACGATTGACCCACCACCACCCTGCCTTTACTGTTGGTATGATGTTCCTTTTCTGAAGGGCCGTGTTACTTTTATGCCAGATGTAATGGGACCTACACCTTCCCAAAATCTTTCCAACTTTTGCCCCGTCAGTCCACAAAGTATTTCTCCAAAAGTCTTGGGGATCACCAAGATGCTTTCTAAGCAAAACTGAGACGCCCCCTTATGTTCTTTTTGCTCAGTAGTGGTTTTGGTCTTGGAACTCTGCCATGCAGGCCATTTTTGGCCCAGTCTCTTTCTTATCGAAGAGCCATGAACACTGACTTTAATTGAGGCAAGTGAGGCCTGCAGTGCTCCTGGAGCAAGAGCCTGGGTCTTTTGTGACCTCTTGATGGGTTGCCACATTGTGTTTTTAAAATAATTTTAATTAGCTGTACACTTTTGGGAACGTTCACCACTGTTCCATGTGTAACGCATCTGGGGCCAAAGCTTTAACGCTTGAGAGTTTGAACCATGGATCATGAGCAGCAAAGACTGTATCTCTATAATCAGGCCCAAAAGAACACAGTTTCACCTATAAAAAGTTACAAAGAAATCCAAAGGTGTCTAATTCTTATCAGTGTCTAGGTTTACTTGAAGGAGATTGGTAGTAGCAGCTCCGCCCATACTTCTGTCAGGACTTCCAGCCAAAACACACACACACATCAACAACACACACACACACACACACACATATATACACAGAAGATAATTACATCACTTAACAAGAAGATACAACAATTTATTTAACATACAAATACAACAAAAGGGTTGTAACCAAAGAGAATTTATATCGCAGAAAAGCGGCGGCTTTTTAACCTTTATCAGAATTTATTCAGGAAAGGAGCTGATGAAACAGCAACTCTTTCGTTTATGTTGCTCTGCCTGGGTGTCGTGGTTTCCATTGAAAAATATGTTCCTGTTTGTTTGGCCAACGAAAAGTAAAAGAAAAGGCCTGAGCTCAGGGTATAAAAGTGCATGTTGGGGCCCTTACATCTAATTCTACCGCCTTCTTAGAATGCTGTGGTGGTATCGGCATCCAGTGCACTGAGGAGTCGACCTACAGTAGTTCTTTTCCACCAGGCAGTGACTCAGGTGGAAATCACTCATAAAGACTTTTCCACTAGAACCGGTTACCCCAGAAAAAAACTAGCCTACACACAAGTGTGCAGGGGAATTAACCAACTTTTTTTTTTTAGGTTTTTTTTTTCAATTAAACTACTACAAAAGCTAATTTACAGTCATAAAAATCCATTTAAACAGAATAATCTCTCATATGGAAATGCAGCAGGAATAATTAATGCTTATGAAAAACAAAAACAGAACATAAATACAGTTTAAATGGAAAAAGAAACCGTACCCGCGTACACTCAGTGGGAAAACTTACATCGCCTAACATATTAAGAAGCCACCCCTACACAGCCGTTAGAAATCGGCAAATCAATGTTTAACACCGTTAACACATGTACTGAACAGATTTAGCTTAGCTGCTACTTAATAAACATTCCAGAGAGTTCATATGACTCATTAAGGCAACACAAGAAAAGTATGTAACATTTAAAAGAATATGTAGAAGAAGCTAACTCACCAGAGGGATATGTATTGTAATAATTGTGTAATTATGCAGAGTCCCGCTAGATATAAATCTGGAGGCAGAGATTATAAAAGTTAATAAATAAAACCTTTATTTAACAACTCATAAGGCAACCAGCCTCAGACCTGTAAGGGAAGCCAGAACAGTCAATTAACTGGTCCGAGCCAGCCACTGGCTGCATTTAGGGCACCAGTAGCAACAGGAGGAACTACACGGCAAAACACACCACCCTACTTTCCTTAAGGCACTGCACAATCACGACACTGCAAATGAAGTTCCGGCAACTACTCCTCACAGCAAGCTTATCAGCGGAACTATGAACCCAAAACCCATCCCCTCAGTGTCACTATAGGGCAAGCAGAGTGCAGCACTTAACTGAGTAGATCTGACACTACTTTCTCCCACCCAGGATCTGACACCGACTGCTGTTTTAAAAGCTATAAAACTGATACACACTCATACTGTTCATTCACACATTGATAGGGATTAAAAGACCACTTAACTTTCCCAGGGGCCAAGACCCTCCCCTAGGGTCTGAGCTTTGGCGCTGGTCCGGCCACCCAAGTCCGTGAAGGAGAATGACGACTACCGGTCCAGCACAATGGGTCTCCACCAGTGGCAGGAGACCCTCTTCCTCAGCTGGAGAGGGGGTGGGCGTGCTCCTAGAGGTCCCCAACTACCTGCTGATTTCCCTACCTAAGCAGCAGCCTCACCCTACAGCCCCACTAGCTGTCTTCGCCGCCGGCAGCCCTAACCAGCTGCGATCGGCACCCTCCCCACCAAAATCCACTGAGCACTTGCAGTTTGTCTGGCTGGGCCTTCAGCCCTGTGACAATCACCAGACTCCCTCTCTCCAGGACACTGAAGCCACTCTGACTCAGTCCTTTTCATGCCTCTCTTTCACACCTCACAGGTGCTGCCACTCAGGCAATTACCAGAGCTGCTCCAGCTCTGCTACTCCTCATCTCTCCTCAGTAAACCAACTACCTCTCACTACACTATAATGGTGACTACCTGTTGAACTCTCGCCTGATAATAGCTGGGATAGGCCCCAGCAACCCCCGCAACCCTGAACTGGATAAGCGGTACAGAAAATGACTGACTGACTGTTGAATTCACTCCTCCTCCATCTATGCATATATTACATGGCTTCTCACTCTAACAACACATTAAAACGTTTTCATTTTAATTTTAATTTCAAACATAGATTTTTCTTGTAACTTATCTACATTAACTCATCTTAACATACCCGACGTTCCGTAATGTGGAGGACATGAGAGCAACGTGCTTCTCACCCGTGAATCATGAGGAAAATGGGGGAAAGTTGTGACGCAGCAGCTCAGAGCACTCTGCGGCCTATGATGCGTCCACTGACCACCAAAAAATACGAAATTTAATACCCTAGCGAATAACCTGGGTTACACATGTTTTCACCATTTGTGGATAATGGCTCTTACTGTGGTTTGCTGAGTCCCAAAGCTTTAGAAATGGCTTTTGGAACCTTTTCCAGACTGATAAGATCTCAATAGGGGATTATCACGGCCTCCGTTGTTCCGGTTTCTGGAACTTAAAACATTTAGCTACTCTCCTCTTCCGGGCCAGTTCAATGTCCCTGCTCTGTTCCACTTCGTAAATTGAATAAACGCCAGAAATTTTCATGGATTCCCGAGTGAAGTGATACTAAGGGAGAAGTGGATCAAAGCGATTCGCCGGAGTGAAGGGCCGAACCTTATAATAAAACAATGTAGCACGTTTGTTTGTAGCCCGCACTTCAATGATGCAGACTACCCAGATAGCGTTAGCAGGCTAGCATTAGCAGGCTAGGGTTTGATGATGTGCCTAACTTTGTGCGTCTTTTTTTTTTTTTTTTTTTTTTTCTTTTTACTTGTCCTGTCCAGCATCGAAGCAAGCAGAATGGAAATCTGATTGCTTTATTCTGTTGAACAGTTTAGCTTTATCAAGCGGAGCTTTATGAATATAAGGCTCCACTTGATATCATGTTTATTCATTTTATTTCTTTATTTAAACATTTGTCTCATTACACCATTCCATTTCATACTGCTGGGCCTGACAAGGGAGAAATGAAAGTTAACAGAGGTAATGATAGAAAGTGAAACAGAGAGAGAGGAGTAAGGAAGAGGGAGAGAGAGAGAGGAGAGAAAACATGAATCCACTTACACAGTTCACTGGTACATCTGTACCGCGATCCCTAAACAACCAAGGTCTCTGTTGGAAAACAAAACAAGCAATCCCCTCACAGGAGGACCTGCAGGTGGCTTAAATATCCTCAGATCATACAAACACACACAAACACACGCAGAACTACGCAGAGAAGAAGGGGTACAACCTAGTCAGCGCAATGGGAAGTAGAGAAGAGGGTACAACCTAGTCATCGCAATGGGAAGTAGTGTCACAGTGTCAACATGCATAATAAAGGGTGCTCCGTGGTGCTACAGTCATGCAGATGCAGCCTCCGTCTCTGCAAGGAGGAGGAAGCCCGCAAGGCTCACGACCCAGGCCCCCAGCAGCCACCCAGAGGCCCAGATCCCAGCTACCTCCCCAAAGAGCGGACATGCATCCCCCCGAAGGGCGGCAAAAGGCGGCCCCAGCCGGAGCCCCCTGCAGTCTGGAGGCCCAGGCCCCAGCGGACCAAGACCAGCAGCTGCCGACCCCACCGGGCGCCGGGCGCTCCCCGGAGCGGAGACAGCGCCGGGCCCAGGGCCCAAGCGCCCAGGGAGCAGCCACCCCCCCGGACCCGGGCGGCCCAGCCCGAAACCCAGGAGGACCGGACCCCCGAGCCCGGCCGCCCCCCAGGGCAGGCCAGCCCCCACCCCAAAGTCCCTACCCCATACACCTGACACCAGGGCGCGACCACCTCTACCACCCCCTACCCCGCCACCACGATCGCACACACACTCCCCACACACCTACCCCAACACTAGAGGCTGAAAGATATACCGTCACCGCCCCCACATCGAGACACAGGCACCCAAGACATCAATACCGCAAGAGCAACCACATACAGGATACAGATCCCCTGCGCCCGCCCCCGCACAAAAAAGCCCCGGGACTTTGTGCGTCTTAAAACACAAGCATCTGAAAATCGGGTCTGTATCCTTCCATTTCCAGTGGAACAACTAGGGACTGCCAAGAAAGGAGAAGCTTTCAGATGCTTGTGTGTTTTCAGCCGCACAAAGTTAGGCACGTCATCAAGCTGGCTAACGCTAGCCTGCTAACACCAGCTGTGTAGTCTGCCGGCTACCAACAAAAGTGCTATGTTGATTTTATTATAAAGTTCGGCCCTTCACCACGGCGAATCGATTGCTTTGATCCACTTCTTCCTGAGCATCACTTCAGTCGGGAATCAATGAAAACTTAAGTATGGTTGGTGTTTATCCGATTTACAAAGTGGAACAGAGCAGGGACAGCTATTGCTGAAATGGCCCGGAAGAGGAAACGCCTAGATTCCTCAAAGTTCCACAAAGCGTGATAATTCCCCTATTACTTGGTCATTTTTTCCTGAATTTCTTCGGATCGCAGCATGATGTCTAGCTTTTGAAAGCATCTTTTGGTCAACTTAAATTCATCAGGCAGGTCCTATTTAAGTTATTTTCTTGATCGCGAACAGGTGTGGAAGTAATCAAGCCTGGGTGTGTGGCTAGAGAAGTTGAACCCCCCCCTCAATAATAAAAATCTTCATTCAAAAACTGCATTTTCTTGTTTACTTGCATGTTATCTTTTGTCTAACATTTAAATTTTGTTTGATGATCTGAAACATTTAAGTGTGACAAACACAGCAAAAAAAGTAAGAAATCAGGAAGGGGGCAAACACTTTTTCACACAGCTGTATGTACTGATGTGGATTTGCATCTGTGTACGCTTACTATAGGGGATTATCACGCTTCCGTGTTCCGAACTTCCGGTTTTAAACAGTTAGACAGCCCACTTCCGGTTCAGTTCAATGTCCCTGCTTTACTTCGTAGATAACGTGAATAAACGCCAACCCTACTGAAATTTTGACGGATTCCAGACTGAAGTGATACTAAGGAGGAAGTGGATTAGCGATTCTCCAGAGTGAAGGGACGAACTTTTATAATAAAACAACGTAGCATGTTTGTTTGCAGCCGGTGGGGCACAACACCGGCATGCTAGCATTAGCCAGCTAGCGTTGACCGTGATGCTTAACTTTTTGCGTCTTAAAACACACATACATCTGAAAATCGGGTCTGTACCCCCCGTTTCCAGTGGAACAACTGGGGACTGCCAAGGGAGGAGGCGCTTTCAGATGCTTGTGTGTTTTCAGCCGCAATAAAGTAAGCACGTCATCAAGCTGGCTAATGCTAACCTGCTAACAGTAGTCCGCCAGCTACTACTCTGTTAAAGTTTGTAAATGGGATAAACGCCAATGCCAAGTTTTCATTCCAGCCTGAAGTGATGCTGAGGAAGAAGTGGATCAAAACGACCACCGCAGTGGAGGACCGAACTTTATAATAAAACGATACACGTTTGTTTGTGGCCGGCAGACTATACAGTCGTGTTAGCCTGTAAGCATTAGCCAGCTTGATGACGTGGCTAAAGTTGTGCAGCTGAAAACACACAAGCATCTGAAAGCGTCTCCTTTCTTGGCAGTCCCCAGTTGTTCCACTGGAAACGGGGGGGTACAGACCCGATTTTCAGATGTTTGTGTGTTTTAGGACGCACAATGTTAAGCACGTCAGTAAACGCTAGCTGGCTAATGCTAGCATGCTGTGAGGTGCCGGTGTTGTGCCCCCACCGGCGATAAGCAAACGTATGTTTTATTATAAAGTTCGGCCCTTCACCGCGGCGAATCGATCGCTTTGATCCAGCTTTTGATCCAGTATCACTTCAGTCTGGAATGAAAACTTAAGTATAGTTGGAGTTTATCCGTTTAAACAGTATAACAGAGCAGGAACGGCTGTCGTTAACATGGCCCGGAAGAGTGTCCAAAAGCCGGGAACTTCCGGTAAGCGTGATAATCCCCTATTGAGTGATGGTGTCTCAAAGTGTTGCTCAATAACATTTTAGCTTCAAAACCCCATCATGCTCATTTTACTTTTTAACATTTTTTGTGTTTTTAATGATTCCAAAGCCCTGAATTACATCTCGACTTTCCCTCAAAATGACAGGAAATCTCTTTTAATCTGAAATAAAGTCAGGATTTTTAAATATTTTTTGTAATAAATCTCTGTAAGTCATGAATTACCTCACGGAATGATACAAGGTAGTAAATCTATTGCAGTTTCCACCAGCAACCACTAGATGTCAGTAATGACTCAGGTATTTAATCCTGTAGGAGCAAATACACTTTTGATAAATGAAATCCTATCTGACCAAGAGAAATAGTTAAAACCAAATCTACACAGTTAACTACCCCCACTTCTTCTTTCTTTTTTTTATTTCGGTGCTCTGCGTGCACTGAGTGACATATCCAGGTTCATCACACTTTCCTATTCACTCTAAATGCTTCAGACATCACCAGCTACCACTTCCAAAAGTTTACCAATGACACCACCAATGGGTGGTGGTGTGTCACAGGGAGCATCTGGAATTCTGGGAGGTCAATGGCCAACTCTGTTGACCAGTATGAACATTACCACCTGTTTATCAACACCAGTGAACAAAACAGTTGACTGACATCAACCACCAACCACTGAACCATTCTTTCAGTAGCAAGTGATGAAAACCTCAACCACAAGCTGGCTTTCTACAATACACTGGTTCCAATGCACTGCTGAATGATGACAGTCAAATCAAATCAAATCAAATCAAATTTATTTATATAGCCCTTTACAGTATCCACTGGATGATACAAAAAGCTTACACAGGCAATGAAAAAGAGACACAAAGGCTGCAAATATAAAAATGCAAACTTAAATACTAGGAAAAGCAAGAACAAAAAGAGCCAAGAAGAAAAACAACCCACAGAGAATCAGAACAGGCTACTCGGGGAGTGCAGGGTGTACCCAAGAGAGAGTAAAAACCTTTAATAAATAAACTAGTTAGAATTAAAAGCTAGACTAAAAAATATGTCTTTAACTTAGATTTAAAAGAGCCCAGTTCAGTCGTGAGACGAATGTCGGGGGCAGCGAGTTCCACAAATCTGGGCCAGCAGCTGAGAACGAGCGGTCGCCCCACTGCTTTAGCTGCTTCGGCACTCCTGAAAGAAGGTCAGCGGAATCACAAGCCCTTGTTAGTCTCCCAAGCACCAGCAGGGTCAAAGCGAGATAAGGGGGCTAGGCCGTTGAGGCAGGCTTTAAAAACAAACAAGAGTAATTTAAAATCAATTCGGAAGGATTTCCAGCCAAAGTAGAAGACAGGACGGGGGTTATATGTTCCCGCCTGACGCGCCTTACCAGAAATCCAGCAGCAGCGTTCTGGACGGTGCCTGCAGGCGGGCGATGGAAGCCTGGTTCAGACCAACGAAAGGCTGCCAGTAGTCCAGCCGGGCACCACGAGCGTTGATGGACAGCCGGCCTCCAGGTCCCCCGGTTAAGGAAAGGTTTGGACCCCGAGGAGACGGAGTTGGAAAAGCCGGTTCTGACCAAGCGCTGATCTGCCTTTCGAACCTGGAGTCACTGTCCAACAAAACTCCAAGGCTTTTCACGTAGGACTTGGGGGAGGGAAATAGTGCTTTTCGTGTGAGAAGGAGCCAAGCATGGTTGGAGTGCCAAACAAAATTAAAATCAGTCTTGGGCATCATTAAGATGTAAAAAATTCTGCGCAAGCCATAATTTCACATCATTTAGACAGTCTAAAAGTTTTGTGTATGATGGAGTGTGATTTCCGGTCAGGTGCAGTGGAAGGCAGATTTGAATGTCGTCGGCGTAGAAATGGAAGGAGAGGTTGTGTTTATCAATGATGGACAAGGGGCAGCAGATACAGCAGGAAAAGGATAACCGGAACTGAGCCTGGGGCACCCCGTGGGTGAGTGGAACACATGAGAGGAGGAATCACCGGGTGCAACGGAGAAGCTTCTGTCAGATGATAGCTTCTGAACCACCTGAGTGCAGTTCCCAATGGATAACAACTGAGTGCTCCAGGCGGTGTCAGACAGCGTGGTCAACCGTATCAAAAGCGGCAGAGGTTCAAGATAATCAGCAGGGTGGGATTGATTTTGCATCAACAGATAGAGTGATGTCATTATGTGTCAGTTGTGTTGTTCTTTATATGATTCAGAGTTTCACTTTTTATCTGAACTCCTGTAATGTATCTCTTCCATCATAAACTGGCTGCATTTGGCTACATTCAAATAAATTCAAGTAGGACAGAAACATTGATCATTGCTCCAAACAAAAACATCCCCTGATCAAGAACCACCTTGGTGCTCTGGGCTCGTCCGTCCAAACTAGCCTTTAAACCTTGGTGGTGGTGTTTGACCAGGCTGTCATTGGGGGGTCATTCCTGACCGCTGACCAGAAGTTGTTTTTCCCAGCTAAGAAATATCTCAAAAGTCAGGAACTTTTATCTCATCTGGTATCAATTATTGTGATTTGGTTTGTACTTGTTTTAATAGAGAAGACCCTCAAAAGACTCCAGTTAGTCCAGAATTCTGCTGCTGGACTTCTATCAGGTTCACCCAGAACAGTCCACATCACCCCTATTTTATCAAATCTTCATTGGCTTCCAGTCAACTTTCAAATTCATTTTAAAATCTTAATTTTGACATTCCAGGTTCCGCATGGCCAGGCCCCTGGTATATTCTTGATTTCCTGTGTTCCTATACTTCAGGGTGAACCCTTTGCTCTTCAGGCCAGAGTTCTCTTGAAGGTCCCAAAGACTCGTTTTAAAACCCGGGGGACCTGGCTTTCAAGACTGTAGCCCCTAGACTCTGGAATGACCTTACCTTACCACAATCAACCTCCGTGTGGTTGACTGTGTGGAATCTTTTAAACAGCAGCTGAAGACATTTTTATTTGGGAAAACTTTTAGTTGATTTGGTTGTGATTGACTGGGTTTTATGTTTTTATTGTTTTCTATTATCTGTTTTTAATATGTTATGTCATTTTGTTGAGCCATTTACTTCTTCTTTCTGTACAGCACTTTGTGATTTTTATCTGTGAAAAGAAAATTTTACTTACATTTACTACTTACTCACTTACTAACAGAACAGACCAGCTCTGAGCTGGACCTTCTTCTGGGGCTGCATATTATCAAGCATCTTAGAGAGCCATTTTAGTCCCAAGTGCTTAGAATTTGTGGAATTTACGCCCACTCTCAAACTTAAGAATAAAAGCTATTTATCAACTTTCTCAAACCTAAGACCCACTCCCACCCCTCCAAATATTTAAAAGTCCCCCAGAGGTGTCTTACATGTAAGTGGGTAGGAGTTGCCACTAGAGGATGTCATTTAAGAGAGAGAGACGTGGGCGGACGTTTCGGGAGCTGAAGGACGTGGTTTTGACGACACACAGCTGACCAAGCGATATCATTTGGAAAGAGCGACTATAATTCATGTTTTGGATTTAATAAGGGACATAATCTCACCAGTAACACATAGCAGCTTTCATGCCATTACTGTTTCTCACAAAATAATATTTGATAGCATCAGTAAGAATAAGATGTTAGATCAAATCAATAAACTGTGGACATGAGATAACCATGACGAAGCCATACGTGTGAAAACTACATAAATAACTTGTGGCCAGTCATTACTAATGCATGTTACAGCATGTACGCATGTTGTCCAAAGTGAAATCCTCTAAGCCCATTTTTGGATTCCTATATAGTCCTATATGTGACTGGTAAAACTCCTCCAATCACTCCAATTCTAAAGTTAATGCTCATAAATTAGCTTAAACATCACAATTAAGGGTAAAACATGTCTGTTCCTCTCGTTGTGTAAATGCCAAAAAGGTATTTTCAATCAAATTTTGCGATGTACTTTTACATCAACATGTCTGAACAATTTCCTCATAAGAGAATAAGAACTTTTTAGCAATACTGAGAGTTTTTTTTTAAATTTAGGCGTTTTCATAAGGCCAACCAGTTTTTACTGCAATATTTAGGTTGTGCAACTCTGGGGATAACTCTGATGATTTAGGCTGGGCCATCACAGCCATCAATTAATCTGATTTCCATTTAGCAATTGGTCAATACAATGGAAGAAACATCATCTAAAATTCCATTTATGGCACCTGGTACTGTCGCATTGTAACCCCCTCTGAGTGACACTTCAAATCAAGTCTTAAACTATAAAAAGTGTGATTGAGACACTTGATAAATAACTTTTATAGTAAGTGCAACTTTAAACTTGGATTTTATTGCTCAGAAGTCCACTCTTAAGAGTGATCTTGGGCCTAACTCTAAGAAGTTTGATAAATACGGCCCCAGTCTGTAGAATAGGATATTAGTCAAGCAGTCGATCAGATAAACCCTCAGCCTCTGTAGCAGACAGCAGGGTCTCTATGTCGTCCCCTCAGTACCAGAGTGCTGCTTCCACAGTGCAGGAGTGAATGTTCCTTCATTCATTATGGTGTCACCACAGTAACATGGTGTCCATAGCATGATCCTCTGTGAGATCCAATGCAATACTGCAACGGTTTATTCACTACCTTACTTCATTTTACATTATAAACTGAATATTTACCTGTTAAGTTTATTTGAACAATTTGATTAATTTTTTTTCTGTCATGATTTTTAGGTCTTCTATCCTGCTGCTGTTAGGATAAAACAAAATTTGTTAGGATAAAAGTTATTCTTGTTATTTTGTCACTTTTGGATTCCCATAACCCGTCCAGATGCATCAAATACAACCAGTTTTCCAAAACAAGCTTAATTATTTATATCAAGTGGGGACAGCAACATTAGCAGTTGATGCAGATGCATCAAAAATATTAATGTACTAATATTTTACAAGAAGAGTAGAAAAAACATAAAAAATTAAACTGAGAACAAGTTAAATGTGTAACTGAAGAGTTAATCTGTGTATTCTGATTAAAACATTGAATTATTTCCCCCAATTAACAGCTTTGAAAAGCCGAGCTCTGCTCACCGCATCGCCTGCTAAATACAGATAATGTGTAAACGCCATCTGTTGCCATGCCGATAAAGTTTAGTGTCAGTCCTGTAGAAGCTGCCGACTTTAGCGCTGATATTCCACCTTTATACACGGAGAATCAAACAGATCAAACATATTTTGTGAAGGTTTTTCTTTACTTCCAGCTCGTGAAATAACAGTGATTAATAATGTAAGATGGGGCTATTTTCTCCATTTAATTCTAAATTAAATATACAGACAAGACAGCAAGTATGTTGAGTGATTAGTGAGCATGAGGAGAAAAAATAGAAATAGGATTTTGGACACTTCAAGTGAGGTTGGCAAACAAAAGGAAGTCTGGATAAAATGACTGGAATTATGATGGGTAATTCTCCGTCTGATCTGGATTTAAACTGGAGCTGAAGTCAGTCTGATTATAAAACGCTGATATGTGTGGGATTTTTTTGGGTCTGAATACACTTTTCTACGAGGAAAGCGTTGCAATCAGAGTCAAGTGAAAACAAAGGTTGTACTGTTGATTTAATATGAAAGGTGAGAGTTAACCATCTGCACAGATGCTACGTCGGGCTGGATTAAAATGGGAGAGGAGGACCGATACTGTTACCCTAAAACCCTCTGGTCCCATTCTTTAGCCACTGTGGTATTTACAAAAAAGAAAGGAATAAAAAATAATAATAATAAACTGAGGTTTTACAGTGCTTCTCTTGGAACATGTTAACAAAGTGCCATTTCCGTTGTTCTCTCTGGGAAGAAAGAAAAAGTTTCAGCTTCATTTCAGAACAACAGTCTCAAGAACTTTAGAAATAAATCATCGTAACCGATCGATCGATCGATCGTTGTTTCCCAGCAGAGGTCAGATCCAGTGTTGGAGATGTGGGAAAACTCTCACTCCTCTATCTGAGCCTTAATAAGTTTACATCTCAAGTTAATTCAAATTCATTAAGTCCAATGAAGTGGATAGTTTCTCCGGGACAACAAAACAGCACCTGAACGCACCGCAGAGACAACGTCCAGCTGGTCAGAACGGCAGCAGGTGGTGGAGCAAATCAGAGACGCAGCAACACACTGATTCAAATCAAAAATAGAATTTAACTAATCTAGTTTTGTTAAAAAAAAAAAAAAAAAAATTTGAATCTATGAATGAGCTCGGCAAGAAATATTTTCATAATAGTTGCATTAGTTCTGCTGATGTGAATCAATTTGTGATAATACCTCTTGAATTAAATCAAAATCATATTGTGACATCTGCTAGGGCTAGAAAAAAATATCGATAAACTGAAATATCGCGATATTTTCATATGCTGATTATATTGATATTCAAAAATGCGATTTGATCCATTTTTGGACTAATATTGCATTTTTTTAACATTCATATAAAATCTGCATATGAAAATATCGCGATATTTCAGTGTATTGATATTTTTTCCCAGCCCTAACATCTGCAAACACAGAATTGTTGTCAAATGAAAAGAAATACTACGGCATAATGATAAAATCTCAGAATAACGAGACAAAAATATTCAACGGCCTCTGATGTTGCCGATGTTCACGGACCTTCTAGATGTGTCCATTGGATGATTGTCAGCTTAATTTATCTCAGTGTTATGCATCATTTAATAAAAAAAACTCACTTTTCTGAAGACCCAAACTGACAGTGGCTCATCTAAAGGAATGGATTTGTACACGTTTTGTCCCCATCTCTACATCTGGAAGAGATCTCCACTGAGACTAATGACTTTTTGGATTAATACATTGACATGCATGTATTGTATCATTAAACCTGGAAGGGGTATATAAAATTTTTTTTTTTCTTTTGTCCCGCAAGTTTCTCTACATGAATGGTCAAAAGAGAGAACAAAAAAACGACGGGGGTACACTGATCCCATAACCCATCCAGAATCTCTCCAATGGTCCCTATCACACACCGAGGCAGCTTTGATCCAGCTCTGCTGTGCAGCTCAGCATCAGCCGCCATCACAAATGTGAAGATCGAAGAGAATCTGAGACATTTCCTGTGGTCAACTTCCCCCGACATGTTCATCTTCATAAAGGATACGACTGGGAGTTTGGTGACACAGTGTAACTTCACCATCAGTGAAGATAAATCCGCCAGTTGTTTCTTTCCCGACAGATTTAGGAAGGTCTTTAAAACGGACTGAAACCAACATGAGGGAGTCTAAATCCATCACCACATGGAAGCGCTGCCCTTGCAGAGCACGGTGCACAGTCTAGGTGAGGGGGGCTGAATCTCATGTCAGCAGATAAAAAGCCAAACACGCTGTCCTCTGCTGTTTTATTAGTTTCCCATCGGTCCAGCAGTTGCAGCTGTTTCCGCTCCGGCCGACTGTTAGTCGGGCATGTCGATGCACAGTTTAGGTGGCGGGACAAAGTATTTCCCGGGGCTCTGCGTGATCACCACGCCCGTCTTCTTGTGGAACATGGGGGCAATCTTTGGCGGGGGCTCGGGAACGGGCAGATCCTCGACCGCCTCGGGGTCCTCGCTGCGCTGGAGGTTGTAGGAGACGTTGCCGTACTCGCAGGAAAGGGAGCAGCTCCAACAAGAAGTGGCAGAAGTCCTTACGGATGCCGAACCACCCTGATGGAAGATCGGGACAAAGTGGAAGTTAATGGTGCAGAAACGACCACAGGTGGACAAAAAGCAGCAAAACTACTAGAGAAATGGTTTTATCTGAACTGAAATCAGTTTATATGAAAAACTATATCTGAGAAAGTAACCACGAACACATACATTCACTCAGTTCATGAACATTTTTTTTCTGTGCATACATTTTATTTAGATTTGCACGGAAATAAAAAATAAATACCAAGCCTCTCTAGCTGATAGGCGTTAGTGGGGGTGGCATACTATTCTAACCAAGGTTCCAAGCAGGACGAACTAATACTATAACGCAAAACGTAGATTAAAACCACTGCAGTCGACTGATCTGCTGTGGGTGGTGATGGGTCCTCATAGGATTTTATCAGGGAGGAAAAAGTTTTGTTCTTTTCACCATTTTAGATGTGACTTTAAATAAATTATATCGTTTTACAACATTTACTAAAATATATATATTGCATTTATTAACTTCTAGCCATTATGTTGATTGTTTAATAACTATAACGTTAAACTGCAGCTGTGTTAAAATGTGCTGCATGGCACATTTGTGTGGCCCATCCGCACGGGATAATCAAAGTCTTAAAGGTACAGTGTGTAAGAATTACTGACATCTAGTGGTAAAGATGGGTATTGCAAGAAAAAGATGTTTTCTTTCAAATGACTTCATATTCTAAGCACTGTTGTGAATGTATGGTAGCTGTTAGCGGCCAAAAATCTCCCAGACATAAATATGTTTTAATCTGTGGGTGGATCCAGTGGTCTGAGGTGTAGCTATGACTGTATGATAAATAACTACTTTTAATGTCTTTTAAGGCATTGCTTATCCCAAACAGAGCTCGAACTCCCATTAAACAAAGCTGGTACAGCAGTTTTAAAGTTTAGAGGGTTCTGACTTCACACGTATTGTTTTGTCCATTCAGGGATACCGTAGTAAAAAATGATGGAACAAATAAGGCAGCCTCCATATGTGCACCCCCAGTAAGTAGATATAAATGACTCATTCTAAGAAAATAAACATACGACAGGTATTATAGTGCAGCGATTACACATCAATAGAGACACAGTTTTGAATTTATATCACATTTTTCTGCCATTGACCTTTGATTTTTTGGCATACTGTTCCTATAAATGTGGACGGAAATTTACAGACATCTAGCGGATACGATGTGAAACGCCGCTGGGTATTGCGTAACATCTGCTCAAATGTTTTCATCAGCAGCGGATGATCATTCAGAGACAAATGCGTGAAAACAACAAATAACTGGTGGACAGTGGTTACCAGTGCTTTAAGAACTTGCACCATGTCTGTATGTTGTCCAAAATAAATGTTTCTCACTGCTGCAAAAAGCCATTTACAGATTTTTCATATAGGCCTGTGAAACTTCAATTACTCTGATTCCAAAGTTAATGCTTGTAAATGATCATAAACACCATAATTTATAAGGAAACCCTCATTTACAGCCTCTCTTCGCAAAAAAGGAAATAAAATGCATCCAGGAAACAAATACCACCAAATTAAGTGTCACATCCTGTTCATTTCTTTCCAAATCACAAAGATGCCTAAGTGCATGGATTAGTATGATCAGAGGACCTCTGAGTTCAGCAAATTATAGTAGGTGACTTGTGGGGGAATTATTATATCGGAAGTTGTAGACATGGGCGATTCACATAGGATTAACATCACAGATAATCTCTGTAATTATTACAAATTATATGTGGTCCCCATATAATACTAATCCTGTTAGAATAAGGCTTTACTCAATCCACACAACATTGATGGAAAAAATAAATGCGGCTGAATTTATTACGCAGAAGAGTAGCTGTTCAAACTAAACCCTGGTTCAGGAGACTCCGCATCTTTCAGTATAACCAGCAGCACATTCTGCATGAAAACACTCACAGTGGTTCCCTCCTTTCTGTCCGAAGGTCGTGGCCATGAGTGTGAGCAGGGACAGCCACAGCGGGACAAACACACACACATAGCTGAGGCTGTTGTGGCCATCCAGCTTGTGCACCAGAAGGATCTGAGGAGAAACGTCAGAAGTCATGAGAAAGTAGAGAAACGACATCATTCACGGTCACAGCTTCAGCTCTGGAAACTGAGGTGGCGCACCTCAAAGGTGAGAAGAGGTACGACGATGGTCATCCAGCTGATCGCCATGGTGATGTGAGTTCGCCGCTGTTCTGCGATGATGTCGATGGAGCGCAGGAAGAGGACCGACCAGATGATGTAGTAGAGGACCACAAGGCACAAGAAGGACATCAGATCCACAGTGGGACGCACACCACCTGCAGGACACGGACAGGAGGAGGTGAGCAAACGTTTGAGCTTCAGATTAAACAAACAAGGATGATTATTTATAAACTGTTTTTACAGACAGATTGTGTTTTTATTGCCAAAGAACGCAAAATGCGGAATTCACTGAAATGTGCTTAAACATAGGAATGTGTGTAAATAAAACCAGGTCCTGATGCAGAGTGTAGAGGTAGAACAGGAAACTCCTCTCAGGCTCAACATTCACAAATGTACGGAAGAGTATTTAGACCACTGAGGGAAAAAAAGAAAAGAAATTCTGAAAAAAAAAAAGTCAGATTTCTGACTTTTCCCCCAGAACATTAAAAAAGGTTTTTTTTTCAATTTCTGGAAAAAAAGAGTCAGAATCCTGACTTTAATTTCTGAATTTTGGGAAGTGTCAGAATTCTGAGACTTTTTATAGAACATTGAAAAATTCAGAAATTTTTTTTTTAATTTCTGAAAAAAGAGTCATAATTCTGACTTTTACCAGGAATTTAGACAAAACAATCTTTTTTTCTGGAAAAAGTCAGAACTCTGAGAATAAAGTCATAATTCTGACCTTTATAAATTTTCTATTCTATTCAGAATAACATTTACTCAATTAGCAATCAGGTTTAACTTGAAATGAGTGGACAGAATAATTTGCGTCAAAACTAGAGACACCCGAAGGCTAATTTGTCATTATTAGAAGACTTCTGAGCAGACTCTGCTTCCCAAACAACAGCCTGTTGAGATTTATGCTGTGATTTAGGACCTGTGCTGTAGAGACCTGCAGATAAGCTATTCTGGTTTTGGTCCCAGGAGTGAAGGAGGAGACACTAAGAGTATTTCCCCAAAGATTACTAAGCTTGATTACACCATCCATGCAGGACGAGTCCAGAACAGATCCGGTTCCCCCTGGACAAATCAACACCAAGCTGAACCCAAACCAGAAGAAGCTGCATCAATGTGTCCAAAGCTGCAAGTTCTGTTGGGCTTTGTCTCCCTTCTGCAGATTCATCCCATCAGTGTGCTGCAACATGACTGCTGAGGTATAAAGTTTGATTTATAATAATAGTTTTGTGTGTGTGTTTTTTTTCACATTTGTGATAGAGACTGCTCTTTAGATCTTGAATCATTAACTGCATCCTTTTCTCTCTTCCTGCCCATGAACTTTTGTAAACGCGCACCAAATCCCCATTTGTTTTTATTTGTGTAAAACTCCTCTGTTTCCTGATGCATGAAATGCTCCATTTAAATAGATGCTATCATGACCTGAATGAGTGAACCTGACCACAACACTGTGTTAGCTTCATTCCTCCACTCTACTCTCTAAGAGAGAACACACTCAACTTCCCTCTGATTTCTAAAGGGGGTGTTTTTAACATCTTCAGTTATTTAGGGATGTTTCTGAACATCAATTGGCACGAGTATGGCGGTGGTTTATCATACACTTACTGATCTTCAAACAGCTGACCTGCTCATTTGATAAATGCGGATTAAAAAAAGAATAAATTAGGCTCAATCTTAATTTTAAGATTGAGCCTTAATTTTAAATATGATATTTAGGATATTTTTTAAGGAAAAGTTAATAAACGAGGGCCCAGGTCTAAACCAGAGAGTCTCACATGATACAAGCAAGATGCATGAATATAGTGTCCATGTTAATCTCAGATGAGTGTGAGAATTAGAAACACATGGTTCTGGGAGTCCTACCAGCCAAGGCCAGGTGATGATTTTGTCTAGCCTCAGAGCGATGAAGATGAACTGCAGGATATTCACTGAACACAACACCTCCAGCTGAGGAGAGACACAAGGAGGGGGGTGATAGGAAGGTTCAGTACATTTAGATGCATCAAACCAGTCAATCAGACTGAACTCCATACAGAAATGGTGATGAAATGTTGCAATTCATTTTTCTAAAAAAAGGGGAAAAAAAAGGTGTGTTCTTATTAACTCCCACGGAGACGAGGATGGGAACGCTGTTATGGCGGAGACATGAGGGTCGACTGGGCACCCTCTGCTGTATAATGGTGCGTTCAGACTGAAACGCAGCAGGTGCAGCCAGGGTGTCAGGTTTATATGCAACATCTAAACATGCATCACGGAGTGTTGAACTTTCTTTGCAGCGCATTTAGGGCATCAGGCAGCAACAAACGATTATTTTTAAAATTGACTAATCACAGATTATTTTGGTGATTAGTAGACAGCAAAAATTGTAGCATATTTACAGTAACAGTCAAAAGTTTGGACACTTTCTGATTGAATCTCATTAAAAAAAACATGTCCAAACTTGACTGCTAGTGTGGTGTTCATTTATGTCAATATATAATTCAAGAAAAGATGACCAGACAGAAAGGCGGACAAGGCAGCGGAATGTGTGCAGCAGCAACGTGAGAGGAAAAACAAAACTGTGCTTCTATATCGAACTTGTATTGACCCCTCTTTTTTTTCTATTGAAAAAAAACTCTATCGATCGATATATATCAATATCAAATTATCGTCCAGCCCTAATTGGTCCTTTGGGCTTTGCTGAGCCAGCTCAGGAAAATAAAGCCCCTGCTCTGTGTGAGCACCTTTACATCCGCCAGGTTCCTTAACTCGAGGGAACGATCATGTCGAAAACCCCAAACACACGCTGTTACGGAGACGGGTGACACAAAGAAGAGAGGCATGAAGACGAGAAGCCAGAAGTGTTCCTCTGGCCACGCGGTCGCACACCAACACCTCAAACATCAGCAGGAGGACTGGGAGCCCCACTGCTATCAGCATGGCCTTGAACTCCACGCATGTCTCCCCTTCAGCCCTAAAAGAAGATCCACAAAAACAAAGAGTCAGCATACTAATGCTAAAAGACACCCTCTTTCACTTCAGTTACTTTATCACTCTTCATTTGCTCTAAACACCAGAAAGAGACAAATTTCTGTTATTTTTCTGCCAAATAATAAGCCCGGGAGCTCAAAGCTGAACACCAGCATATCTTTCATTTCTGACACATCCCTCGTACTACAAATGTCAACATGTGTGTGTGAGTCCACCTGTACTGAGGGTTGTGGGCCCACACTCCTGTGCCCACAGAGGGCCCCCGATGATCACCAACAGCTTCCACAGCCAGATCGGGGCAAACACAGCTGAGTAGCTCCACTGGATGACCCCATCCAGCCTCAAGGAAGGAGGCAGCACAGAGAACAGCAGCAGGCAAGAGTAAATCAGAATTTACTGAAATAAAAGAAATGGGAGAAATCTTTTAGTACCTTGGCAGCAACGACAAATATGTGTTTGTAGCAGAAACTTTTGAAAGTGACAAAAAGTTGACACTTCCACACACCCTGGTTTCAGCTGATCTTAAAAACATATCTCAAAATCATGGATTAGTGAGGGATAACTGCAGAGCTCATAAGAAAAAACACCAATTTCTTGCAGATCATTTATTAAACATGTTTTTA